>JACEGR010003537.1:0-103058 GCA_014170235.1 Listronotus bonariensis | reverse complement strand
TAATAATAAAAAAAAGAGTAACAATTTATGTGTGCATAGAAATTAATAATAAAATAATATATTTAAATCTCAATATGCTGTAAGTCTGCTATCTACCTGTACGTGTACTAACCTTAAAATTTCATTATGGAATCTAATTGCATGTTTTAAACATAGCTCTTCTTTTGTTTATTAGTTTCTGCAAAAGTCTTAATTAACATTTCTTTTAAATGACTAATTCTAAAGCATATATGTACCTTTTCTACCACTCAATATTCATCCAAAGAATTTACCAACGGTATATATAGCCATATTTGTAATAAATTGAGTCACCCATAAAGAAGTAGTTATTGTTAAAGCCAGATTCTGCTAACCGAAAATGTGGAAAACCCAGCAGCCAAAAAACTAAACAGCTTCTGTTAAATTTTTCCTCGATATAGAGCTTGAAGTTTTTAGGTGCACTGGTGCAAAATATTAAAAAATAACCTGAGACATCCAACAATATATAGAGAAGATGAAATTTGAGTATAATTTAATTTCTTTGAAACTTATCAAAGCGGGTGGCTTTTGGAACAGATTATTGTCGGATATTGATCGTAGTAGTTCAATTAAGATATGTCGTTTTTGTAACAAACACCAAGTATCCATACTATTCCTGCAAAAGACACCAACACAATACAACATTGTTGATTAAAGTTATTTCGTAACTATCTAAAAAAAAAAATTATATAGTTAGGGTATAAGATACGTTTCCGCTTAAATAATAATAATATTTGGGTCAATCAACTTTTTTGTCTATGCATGTTTAAATTTTTTTCAAATGTTTATGTCAAACTTTTTGTAACGTTGAATCTTATTAAAAGAAATCAACACCATATAAAACTCGAATGCGTAAAGTCGTAATAACGGCAACATCGCAAAGACATAAACACTATGAAGATAGGCACAAAACGTGAACAGCTGATGAACTGTACGAACCCGTTTCACTAATGAATAGCCGAAAACATACGGAATTTCGCATATTTTAGTTTTAAAAGAGTTTTTTTTTAAATGGGCTGCCCTATGTGATTATCCGCACTTTAGTAAGTGTAAATTGTTGTAAAATATTTTTAAATTATTGTACAATAAGATAAATTGCTATGCAATACTTTTTAAATGCAAATTAAACGTTATAATTAACTATTATCCTTATTTTACTCAATCTAGGGCTCCTTGATTTCATTCGTGATATAAACCAATGAGTAGAATTAAATGTTGATCCAATAATAATTGCACAATACATGGTACAGTATTTACATTACATATTTTTTTGTAAAAGTTTTTTTAAAAAATTTACCAGTGGCGTCCGAACAAGATTTGTATTTAATATTTTTAAAGAAGAAAACAGTACGCCATTGCTTTTTTAAATCAATATATTTTTAAAATACTTATTTACTTTAGGGTTAATTTGGTCTCCTGATAGTTTTTCGTATCAGGAATGGTTTTCAGTTAAAAAATAAAAGCCATTTTAATGCATGGCAAAATTGCCAAAATTTGATATGGTGTTTTGTATAAAAAATCCGTTTTGTTAATTATGTATTAAATTGTGGACAAAAACTTACATTACAATAATTTTTTACGTCATTAAAAAGTTTTTGCTCTTGGAAAGCTATTACACAGTCAGAAACTTAATTTATAAATCAAATACTATATTATATTTTATTTGATTTTTGTATGCATTAAAATGGCTTACATTGTTTTAAACGAAAGCCATTTATCGTACGGAAAAAAATGAAGAGACCAAATTATCCCCAAAGTAAATAAATATTTAAAAAATAATACTTGAAAAAAATAAGGGCTTCCTTATTTTTAATATTAAATACAAATCTTATTCAAAGGCCAGTGGTATTTTTTTATCTTTTACAGCAAAAAATGTAATGTTATTAGCAAAAGAAGTGTACCAAATTGTGTGAAAATATTTGAAGTGGTAGGAAAGTGATAATAATGATGATTGATTGATGATTTCTTAAATCTTGAATGCTTTGTATCTCGAAAAGAAAGCTTTTTCGTACATAATTATATTTAAAAAATTCTAAATTTTTTGCTTTTTATACAGTGTAAAAAAATATACTTAAAAATAACCCTGTATATGCCAAAAAATGGCAACTGAACAATTAAAAAATATATAACACATTATTTCTTACTAAGTGATATAACCATATAATTATTTTTTAAATTGAAGAAATTAAAGCGCTTTATAGTAATATGAAGTTATAGTGCTAATAAGGCATGAGAACTAAGAGTAACATTATAAAACTGGTCATTTTGAATCACTTAAAAACTAATAAAAAAGCAAAAAATTGCAAAAATAATAAGAACAATAATTTCTATTTAAACATTTGTTTTAAATAAAATTAATAAAAAAGTGCCTAATAAAACACCTAAATTCATATATACGAGTATTTTTCGTTTTTTACAAGGCACAGAGTGATTTCTTGCTTGGACAAACAAAGTTAATTGACCCAATAATAACAATCAATAATAAAAATATTCTACAAAAATAAAAAATTAAATATTTCTAGTTCCTGCAAGAATTTAAAAACTGATATAAAGAGAAAATAATAAGCCTTTTAATTTATAAAAGTAGTGACTTACGCGCCACTTCATTTAGGCAAGCCGCAAATTGAGACGCGTCTAACGCGTGCGACGTGAGAAACTGTGCTACTACCACAAAAATAAATGCTTTCTCGAGTAGACTCGTCGCTACTCATTTGTGCTTTATGCTTTCATTTCATATGTTACAAAAGTACGTGTTTTACTGCGTCGCGTCGCACGCGTTATACTTGTCTTAATTAGCGCCTTACCTTAAATAACAGTTTGAATTAATTTCTACCCTTCAAAGGCAAATGATTTCAGTTGCAAAATTTGTCATTTAATGCTTTTTACCCAACTTCAAAAAGAAGGAGGTTCTCAATTCACCTGTATGTTTTTTTATGTGTATGTTACGCGATTACTCCGTCAATTGAGGATCGTTGGTTCCATGAAAAACTAAGCCAGGATCGCAAGAGAAAAGGTACTAGACCTATTGTCTTCTCTCTGCCGTACGTTGTTTGTGCGTTGCTTCCAGACTAGCATATGCTCAAACAATAGGGGGCATTCAGAATCAACAACCTTGGGGTAAAATTTATCCTTTTTACCGAACCGAAAAAATACTACAGAAAAAGGCACAAGGCCGTGTAATTTAATTGATTGACAATGGGGAGGTTACGGTTAGTTCTGGTTAGTTAATTTTCTTTTTAATTCCTTTAATTAGGAAATTATGAAAATATATTTAACCAACCAGAACTAACTATGATACCCCCGCCAATGTGACAGTTTTGCATGACCTCTGTAAAGTTTCAAACCAATCAAATTACATGTTCCTGTGCTTATTACTGTAGTCTTTGAAAGAGGTACTAGTAGTATTTTTAGTGTATGTTTACCGATTTTATAGTTATAATAATAAACTAGAATGCAAACAATAAACTAAGATGCGAAAAATAAACACTTAAAAAAATTTAACCGACTTCAAAAAAATAAATTAAACTCACAAAAGAATTAAAATAATAAAAAAATATAAATCGGGTAATAACATATGCACTTAACTACTAAATGTTTATAACTAAATAAGCAAACGTTTTTTATACGTTAATACCACGTGCTATTACCCGACTTAATTTTTTTATTTATTATTTCTTCATTTATTATTTTTAACTTTTTAGTGACTTTTATTTATTTTTTTCACGTGCTTATACATTTTTTAAATGTAAATAAATGCTGTAAAAATGTAAAGGTTTATGTATAAAGTAGTTTCCTTAAAAAAGGTCCTGTAAACAAAGTTTAGAAATGCGTTGTTTCCAAGATACAGGGTAATGTTAAACTTTCCTATAAATTTTGTTTTTTATAAATGTCTTGAAGATCCCTAAACCGATTTTTGCAGTAATATTTATTTTATTAGGAGAGTAGATATGCAATGTATGTACGAACATCAAAAGGGTAGTTTTTACTATGTATTTTCATATAGGAGAAATTTAAGGTCCGATCTGCATTTTTATGGCCATCCCAACCCCTAACGCAAAATTAGAATTTTTATGCCCTAAGTCACCACGTGCTAGATAGGGGTAGTAACCATCGATGACGTCATCACCTATAAATTAAAAAGTCCGCGGAGCTGGGAGTCGAACCCATGACACCTGGCCACATGCGTGAGAATCCAACGCCATATACCACTAGGCCATTGGGGATTTGAAAATTAAAACACCAAACGAGGTATAATTGGGACCAGACGTCATCACCTATAAATTAAAAAAGTCTCGCCGGCGCTGGGAGTCGAACCCATGACACCAGGCCACCTGCGTGAGAATCCAACGCCATATACCACTAGGCTATTGGAAGATATGAAAATTAAATGGCAAACGGGGATCTAATGAATCTTTATATAGTTTTTAACGTATATTTCGGTTTCTAGTAGATCGATTTTAGTTGTTCTTTTTGCTAATAATTTAATTTTTATAAATCTACAAATATTAATACTAAAATGTTTAATAATAATTATGTTATTTGAGTGTAAATAGGGCCTTAACAGTTTTTAACGTATATCTTGGCTTCTAGTGGTTTGATTTTAGTCATTCTTTTTGTCGTCCACCGGTGAAGCTTATTATCACAAGATCTCCGACGTCATTAAATATTTAGGAATCTTGCACAACGCGTTATTTTAGGACGTGGCCAATCTGTAAAACGTCGTCTGTCATCTGTCAAATGTCACCTGTCACCTGTCATATGTCAAAAATCACGTGACTTACAAAATGGCCACCATGCGGGGGATACTTGCGCGGGGTGTAAGCGGGGGCTTAAGCGCAGGTGTAGAGCTTTTCAAGGTCAAAGCATACGTCAACAATAACAAAGATAGCTGCGGTTAGATAATAAACGGTAAAAAAACAGTGGTAACTAAACAAAAAGCAGTGTTTGTAGTAAAGCATTTTATTATAAAATAAAAAAATACATACATGGTTGTCATATTTCTAAATAATTCTTAGAATAATACCTTATAAAATAAATAGCAGTGTTTACGGTAAAGCAATTATTTTGAAATTAAAAAATACATTGTTGTCATATTGCTAAATAATTCTTAGAATAATGTATTATTACGGTTATTTAAACTCTTCTCACAGACCCTGTTAAAGGTGAATATTTTACAAGTTTGTCATGAATAATTAAACAGTAAGCATTTGTGTTTGCAGAAAAGTTTTCTTTTGTTTCAATCTCTAACCTTACATCAATAATGCCAGAATTAAGGATTTCATTTTGTCTTGAACAATCAATTACAATTAAGGATGCATTGTTTTTAAATTTTTTAGGAGTTAAAAGTGGTTCGTTTTCTTTTTCGTAGTAGTTTTCTTTTTCGTAGTAGTTTTCTTGAAATTCTGAGTACATTTCATAGAGAGTAGCTATTATACCTCTTGAAATTTCCAAATTTAAATTATCCTATGGATAAAATTCAGAATTTAAATAAAGCTTTGCATTTGATATATCACAATGATCAAATAAGCTACAATTTTTCTTGAAGTTATCCTTTCGATCTGTTTGAAAACCTAAAATTATCCATCTTGGTCTTTCCACCTGCACAGAAGTTTTAATGGTCCATGTAAGGTGTTTTCCAATCGGTATTGAAGGATGTTCTGTGAGTTCCCAGCTTCTAAAACCGATACCCAATTCAGTTCCACTTCCAACAATCTGTAAAAGTTCTAGTCGTTCAGCATCGGATACTGTAATATGTGGTAGCCTCCAAACAATTTTATCAATAATAACTTGTACATTTTCTCCATCGGTAGTGTTAATAACGGCATTTTTATCGGAAGAACTTCTTAACAATATTAGTTCATGCTTAACATTTATAAGTATCTTTTGAAAATCTTCAGCGAATCCTAGTAATGTCCTTAGTGGAACACAAACATTAAAAGTTCCGTTTGAGCCCATCCCGTCCCAGGTAAAATCATCTTCAATACTCCAGCCAGCGTTTTTATATTTAATTAACTCATTACCATTATAAGAGACATAACCTTTCATTGTTGCTGCTATTCCAGGATATCTAGTCGAATCAATAACTTTTCCGCCAATTTCAAGACGAATTTCTTCAAAGAGGTGTCCCACAAAGTTGTTTACAAGTTTAGCAGTGTCTGAAACTCTTCCATCGGACCCTTTTAAAAGTCGTCCTTCCAAATAAATATGACTTGCCCAAGGTAGGGTGTATATATCAGTTTGTTGCACAGGTATTCGAATTTCATCATTATTTTTGAAAGAGCTGGAGTACGGTAAATGGCTATGCCTTTCTATTTTTGTAATAGAGTTATCAAAGTTTAGCGAATCTGTCACGTTTAAAATGCTCATTTTCAAAGTTTTTAACAAGAAGCCCTATGGATGCAAGAAATCTTATATTTTCTTCTGTTAAGCTCTTTTTAGTGTTCCAAAGCTGGTTAAAATTGACAATTTTCTTGGCGTTATATTTCACAACCATAGCACGTGTGCTCTGCACAACGTTCTGCAGTATACTGACACACACATCACAAAGTAGTTATTTATAAAGACTTTCTCAAATGTAATCTAATAGTTATAACTTCTCCTCTAAAGTCAACCAATTCACCATCTTGATCAACCAGTTTTAATTTAATGTTGCTGATAATTTTGGTGGATACAGGCATATAAAGCACATTTTAAAGAATTTCTATAATTTTGAAACCAGCTGGTACTGATGGTGAAAATTCATGTATTGTATGAACAAGCATATTATTGTGATATGCGCCAGTAACGATATTACACTCGATTTTAATCACGTTAATTTTCAGAATATTTACAGGTGTTTGCGATACATGTTTAACGTTGGGCTTTAGCAAAATATTATGAAATCCCAACAATTTTCCAATAGAATTTGTCTTAGTAAAGTCAACTGTATGAGAACATTCAAGCTCACACTTGAGCGTATTAACATTACCCTTTAGGCTTAGGGTACAATTAAAATTATTGATGGCTTTATTTTTTTCCTGTATGGCCTCTTGTAGATAATCATTTATTGCACTTATTTCATATGATCCAATCGGGATTTCTAGAGTAATATCACTTACATAAAATTTGTTATTACTATTATCAATGTTGGGTATGGCGTTAAACGTTTCTAAACTGACTAAACCAAGCTCGTATTCACTAGTGTCATCTCTCAAGTAGATGGGCGGGTTATAGGTTGCTTCTAAGATAGAACTATTACCACTCAAGCTAAAGGTATGCATGACGGTTGAAGTAAGACTAAATTTATTTCTTGAGTCATCTTTATTTATAGGGTTTTAAATAGAGTCCCAAACCGTTTTTGTATGGTCCTAAATATAAACCGCTACCAGTTTTGCTAATCGCAATAGATTCCATTGTTTTGTTGTGTCTCTTTTCTTCTTCTAATCTTTCTTGCGCCGCCTTAGAATCTTTAACAGCTTTTACGATCCCTGATATTCCACCGCTAAGTGCTCCTACGGCGCTTAAGCCGGCAAAAAGTGGTATTAAAAATGGTAGAAATCCGCCGACTACAGGTAAAGGTACTACATCTGCAGGTTTTTCTTTTTCCACCCCATTGAATGCTTTCAGAGCTACTTCAGCAGCAGAGAAAAGATCTTGCGGTTTTTCCACGTACAATGCCTCCCTTGCTTTTTGAAACGCGGTCGCGAAGGGAATCCCCTTGCCTCTACGAGCAGCTTTTTTCTTAATTGATTTTTTCTTAAACTTCTGCATGACCGTACAGCACAAAGTCTTTGACAATACTAAGGATTGAATCAGAATGTTGAGTATATTTATATATGTTACGTTATACTATAACTGCCATCATTTAGTTCCCACCCGTCATTGAGTCAACACGTGTCTAGAGCTACATAAAGATTATTAACAATAATAACGTATTTAAGAAAAACAGTACCGTATTTAAGAAAAACAGTGCCGTATTTAGAAAAACAGTGCCGTATTTAGAAAAACAGTGCCGTATTTTAGAAAAACGGTGCCGTATTTAGAAAAACAGTGCCGTATTTTAGAAAACGGTGCCGTATTTTAAAAAACAGTACCGTATTTTAGAAAAACAGTGCCGTATTTAGAAAAACAGTGCCGTATTTTAGAAAACGGTGCCGGATTTTAAAAAACGGTGCCGTATTTTAGAAAAACAGTGCCGTATTTAAGAAAACGGTGCCGTATTTAAGAAAACGGTGCCGTATTTAAGAAAACGGTGCCGTATTTTAGAAAAACAGTGCCGTATTTAGAAAAACGGTGCCGTATTTTAGAAAACAGTGCCGTATTTTAAGAAAACGGTGCCGTATTTGAAAATAAAGACCGTTATCGCTTAAGCAGAGGGCTCTGGGCTATTTGCTTAAGCAGTGGGTTGCTCCAAAAGTAAATCCTAATTATTAAAAATATATCTTTACCATGGATTTGAACAAGTTGGACAAGGATGCGAGGCGTAAAATAATTGAAGCTTCCAATAGTATTCGAAAAAATTCCAGCTTTTAAAGAAGCAGCAACGTGAGAATGGCGAGCTAGAGTTCGACACGAATGATGATCAGCGCTCAGAAGATAAGCGGAGTTTGCAAGAAGATCCAAACATTCTTCAACTCCTTGATAAACATTCGCGTAGTGTAAAAAAATTATATGATTCAATAAAAGCTGGTCGTTATGAGAATGCTGTTATATTGGAAAATACGTATAAACCTTTGGCAAAAATAATATCCAAATCAATACAAAACACTCAATCTGGTAGACAACCATTTATACCAAAGTCCTTAAAAAGACGTCAAAGCGAAAATTTTACTCATACAGTAATAAAGAAAGCACGAACTCCTCTTAACTTTGCCAGTCCCGTTAAAAAACAAGACGATATAGCTGAACAAGAAAAAGAATATATGGATGATGAGCCGTCGGAAGATGATCAAATGATGGAAGAAGGCGAAACAGAGGAAACTGATTTAAACAGAACTATCTATGAGCACCAACCTGAAGAAAGTTACTTTGATGATGACTTTAGAGTCGACCCACAATTAAATCCTGTTCAGATTGATAGTATTCCGGAAGAATCCTTTCGAGAATATCTAGATCAGTATGATCCGCTACCTAGAGCATATGTGGAAGGTTTTATAAAAGATACGGAAAACGAGTACGATCGAAACTATTTAAAACATGATATAGCTACTGATCATCTAACTTTCGGTGATTCTCGACTTGAATTTAACGGTCCAGATATTTATGTTAAAGGGGAAAAATTTATTGGAACTCCTGGTCTATATGAACTTATATTCAAGACCAATCCGTTAAAAAACAAATTTACATCACTAGACGAGCGAGCATTTGCAAAATTGGTTTTGCTAACGAATGCTAGTAAGAGAAACTTTAATGAAAACGAACAGCATGTTGGCAACAGAGGTGTCAAGTACATGTTAACAATTAAACCGTTACTCGAACGTATAAAAGAGGAGCGAATAAGAAAACAAAAAGAACGCGATAAAGAGTTGCGAATTACAAGAGCCCAAAATCCTCAAGGCTATGGTTTACCAATTGATACTCAACATAAAATATTTAACAATAATAAAACTGATTATATTTACTGGGATGATCCAAATGAGCTTGTGGATAGACTAAGATTGTTAATGGCTAGCAAGCAAGTGGGTAATAATAACCATCAAAATGAGATAATAAGTATTATTGAAGAGTTAAAGGAAGCCGATATTATTGAATAAAAAGAGTTGATTTAGTAACATAACATCATTTTCAAGATGACTCTCGACAAGTTCGGACGTAATTTAACTCATCCATATCATTTAGCAAACAAGCTTAAAACAGAAGATGGTGTAAAGGATAAGCCCGAAAACAACTTGTATGGCTACATGAATATTATGTTGGTTTGCGAAAAGGGTTTGTCAAAACATCTTTTTATAAATGGCACAAAATTTGATTACTACAGGTTTCCCATTACAAGTGGAATTATTGAATATGTTAATATCGATACACCTGTTAAAACGTATATAAACGCAACAGCATATGAAAAACCAAGCGAGTTGTTACACCAGAAGTTAAATTTAAATGATTATATTTTATTTTTAGGAGATAAATTACGAACACGTACCAAAATACATGTTGAGTTTATAATTAAATATCCTATTTTATAAGGTATTATTCTAAATAATTGCTTTACCGTAACCACTGCTATTTATTTTATAAGGTATTATTCTAAGAATTATTTAGAAATATGACAACCATGTATGTATTTTTTTTATTTTATAATAATAAATGCTTTACTACAAACACTGCTTTTTATTTAGTTACCACTGTTTTTTTACCGTTTATTATCTAACCGCAGCTATCTTTGTTATTGTTGACGTATGCTTTGACCTTGAAAAGCTCTACACCTGCGCTTAAGCCCCCGCTTACACCCCGCGCAAGTATCCCCCGCATGGTGGCCATTTTGTAAGTCACGTGATTTTTGACATATGACAGGTGACAGGTGACATTTGACAGATGACAGACGACGTTTTACAGATTGGCCACGTCCTAAAATAACGCGTTGTGCAAGATTCCTAAATATTTAATGACGTCGGAGATCTTGAGATAATAAGCTTCACCGGTGGACGACAAAAAGAATGACTAAAATCAAACCACTAGAAGCCAAGATATACGTTAAAAACTGTTAAGGCCCTATTTACACTCAAATAACATAATTATTATTAAACATTTTAGTATTAATATTTGTAGATTTATAAAAATTAAATTATTAGCAAAAAGAACAACTAAAATCGATCTACTAGAAACCGAAATATACGTTAAAAACTATATAAAGATTCATTAGATCCCCGTTTGCCATTTAATTTTCATATCTTCCAATAGCCTAGTGGTATATGGCGTTGGATTCTCACGCAGGTGGCCTGGTGTCATGGGTTCGACTCCCAGCGCCGGCGAGACTTTTTAAATTTATAGGTGATGACGTCTGGTCCCAATTATACCTCGTTTGGTGTTTTAATTTTCAAATCCCCAATGGCCTAGTGGTATATGGCGTTGGATTCTCACGCATGTGGCCAGGTGTCATGGGTTCGACTCCCAGCTCCGCGGACTTTTTTAATTAATAGGTGATGACGTCATCGATGGTTACTACCCCTATCTAGCACCTGGTGACTTAGGGCATAAAAATTCTAATTTTGTGTTAGGGGTTGGGATGGCCATAAAAATGCAGATCGGACCTTAAATTTCTCCTATATGAAAATACATAGTAAAAACTACCCTTTTGATGTTCGTACATACATTGCATATCTACTTAGGAGGCTAGTTAAGCCCTATTTAGATTAAATTTATTTGGCGCAGTAGCGTCTCGAGCGCCACCTACACATATATTACTGATAAACACAAAATGTAAGCTACTAGCTTTCGTAGATTTATATTATTTTATTAAAACTGGACAAAGGAAAATAAAGTTTCTTTAACCTCTTATATGTTTTTAGTGTCTTTTTGAAAAAATCCACCTAATTGCATATCCCTGGAACGCACACAAAGTTTAGTTAAATTTGTTGTTCTAGATGTTCTTGCTAATTTAGCAATTGTTGGCATTGTTACATACTTGCCAAAAAAATATATTAAATATAATTTTTAAACGAAGATTTTTCTTATGTTTTATGTGTAGTTCAGGGATATACAATATTAAAGCTGGATTTTTTTCTTAAAAAGTAAACAAGCCACAAAAGACAAAAAAATAGGATTTAAAAATGCTGTGTTTTCATTTGCTTAATTTAAAGAAATTATTAAAAGTCTACAAGAGTCAGTGGCGTACCTTTTTTGTTAGACATATTTGTTCAGGTGCCATTCGTACCGCTTTTAGACCTAAAAAGTAATTTAGTTAGTGCCTAATAAACTCGTTACTGCTGTAGTCTGTAAGCACTGTCAAATCTGATTAAAATCGAAGAAGGAGTCTTTAACATAATAACAAAAAAAGTTATTACAAAAGTTTAACAGTCTGTTTCTTGAAGAGAAGGCATTTCCAGATCCATGTTTGTATAAACTTTTTTATAGAATAAGCTTAAGAATACGCTTCTTATTTTTTTATCGCCATTATGAGAACTTGTATACTGGAGTCTAGAATGTGTGGTTTTTGTTTAGCGTTGTTTAATAGTAATATTTAAAGTTGCGCTACACATATGTTTTACTTAAATAAGTTGAAACATATTAATAATGAAAAAGTGTTGTGCAAATGGTTTTTCCAATAATACCACAAACTGTATTTCTTTAGCGTTAGTTTTGACACTTATCTCGTTTAACAGCATGATCGAAAAAGTACCCCATAGTCTAAAGGTGCGTCCAGACTTGCAACAAGTCGCCGTGCCGTTCTACGCGCGCCTCGTTTACTACCATAAATTTTCAGTTTTATTTAAAATTTCCGTCCAGACTGCAACTGCGCTTCGTGCCAAGACAATGTGGACAGTAAAACATACTTGTTTGCGCTCAATTTAATTGTTTGGCAAATGGGTCATTGCGATCCACAGCTTGTATTAAAACAATAATAAAAATGTATTTTCTTGTTTAACTTACATAATATTATATACAAGATTTAATAATGAACTCCACACTCTTATAAAGAGTTATTAAAATATATTCCCTGGTATTGTTTTGTTTACAATAATTGATCTTAAACCATTGATATCAGTGTCCGATTTAAATATTTGTCACCCGTAGGCTATACATTTTTGCCGCCCCTAAACCTTACTCTACTATCTCATACAGATATACAAACATTTTAAGGAGCAAAGGAAGGTTTTTACCTAAAAATATGTTTACTTACAACC
Organism: Listronotus bonariensis; assembly: GCA_014170235.1. Taxonomy (NCBI): domain Eukaryota; kingdom Metazoa; phylum Arthropoda; class Insecta; order Coleoptera; family Curculionidae; genus Listronotus; species Listronotus bonariensis. The sequence continues at coordinate 90,222 of JACEGR010003537.1, read as the reverse complement.
CTAATTGTAATAAATAAATGTGTATTTTTTTTATTTTTAATACACAATTTATGAAGTAAATCCACCGCCCCCTAAAAATTTGTCACTCTAGGCTTTAGTCTAATCAGCCTGCTGGTAAATCCAACATTTATTGACATTTTATTAATGTCGCGGCACTCGCAGACCCTTAAAACTTGAAGTCGAGTTCGGGGAATATCGACGCTCTTCTATCGACGTACGATTCCGGTGGTTGGGAATGTTATGATGTTCGGGGAAATTATCTGTACAAACTAACCAACCTGTTCACGCGCTATTTTAACGCCAAAAAATCGATAAACTTTGAATCACCGAAAAATCATTCGCCAGACCCTTAAAACGACGACGTGAACTCTGGCCATACCATAGGTGTGCGATATGTGACGCTGTATGCGGCGTGAAGCGGTGCGTCGTAAATTAACAACTTCTTTTATTTTTTGTTTTTGTATTAGCGGGAGAGCCACCACCAATTAAAACATTTGTTGAGGGATCAACCTGGGCGCCGTTTTTAATTACATTTTTTGCTTTTTTTCTTTTCTTTTACTTTATGAATAATTAAATAAAATAAAAAAAATATTTTATGATATTATTTATTGTTTTCACAGATTTTTTTAAACTAGTCAAATTCCACCACCAGACTCCCTTAAGAAAGTTAAAGAAATAATTACAGGCGAAAACTTCACCTTCACTTTATCACCAAATCGTCGCGTTGAGGTTTAACGCAAGCAATGTGTCCAAGTCAAAATGTCAATAAAGTAAATAATATTTTGGTAGCCACTGTTTTCTTTTATTTGATTTATATGCATAATGACCTTTCGACCCGCATTTTAAGAGCGATGCCGATTATATCTTTCGTCAAAAAATATACACTGTGTTTACGCATAGACTTAACTATAATTGTTTTTTTGTATAATATTTCCAAACAAAGTTATTTTTCGTGAAAATCTTTGCTGTTATTAAAAGAATCCAACAGTACATCTAATTTGCATGTATTCAAAAAAGATAGACTTGACAACGAACGGGAAAGTGGAAATAGTGCTGAGGCATCCACGCCAAATCGACATTGACCATCGATGGTAACATCAAAACCAACATCGATGTTTTTGAAAGCAATTTTACCAAATAAAAATTAAAAGCTATGCATGGTTACAATGTTTTGTTTTTTAATTTTATTTCCAGCAGACATGTTTGCGGCTGCTTTCTAAAAATATTTTGGTTTTCCGGATCCTAAACCAATGTCTAATAATTATTATAATAATAAAAAGCAATTACAAAAATGGCTTTCATGTGACCAGATTTCCCCAAAAACTTGCATATAAATGAGTTACCCCACATCTTGTCAGAAGGGCAAAAAATTTACGTGTATTTCGACAAATTAGATCATAATTTTGTAATATCTTTGGTTTAACATGGAAATCTTAAAAAAAGAATCAATAAATAAAATGAAACAATTGGCTAACAGAAAGACTTGCTATACTTGCCCTTTAAAGTAAAGAAGGCACACTTTTTACGTATTTTACAGCAAAAATTTGTTACCAAACGTCTTTAAAAAAATCTTTTATTTTTGTTATTGTACACTCTTTTATTTTGTTAAGTACTTTTGTGTAATAATTTATGTTTAGTTTTCAAGAATAAATGTCAGTGTTACATATACATGTGTATAATTAAATATTTTTTCCTTTTCTACAAAATTTATTTTTATAGCAAAACCTTTGTTTTTTATTATTTTTGCAAAAACTAACTATTTGTAACATTTTTTAAATTAAATAGTATAAAAAATGGTTTTTATTTACTATTTTAACCGTCTAATTAAAAACAAAAACCTTTAAATCCTGAAAATTATTCCTATATTGCGCATCGTTCGAGAGGCGTTACGTTGGTGAGCGTTACAAAAATTGAACGTTACTAGTTAAGGGATAATAAAATAGTGCAAACCCTAAACAAACAAAAATATTTTTATATTTATAGTCCCATTTTTTCAGACGTGTACCCAACAAGAAGACCATCCAATATTTATATGATTATTTGTGTTTGTAACATCTCTTTCAAGATTTTTATAGTGATCAAATTACCTTGTAAACATCTACTATCTGTTATTGTGGAGCTAATAACCGTTTATCATTTTCCAAAAATTCCTTAATGCCGTATAATTGTGGAAAGAACCTACTGACCTAAAAGCAATTAAACTAACAAAAAAAAGGGGTTGACCTTTTGTCGTTAATGATTAGTGTACCAACCTAACTTTGAAAAACTGTTATGTGAGCGGTCATGACATTGTGACCTTATTAGCAACATACGTTCATTTTATAATATGACGGAATCGTCTTCTTTAATGATTTAAATAATATATTACTTACTTTTTTAGTTTTTCTATATTTTCTAAAACAAAACTTACTTTTTATAACAGAAACCAAATGAAATACTGTAAGAATATGTACAAATGTTATAGAACTCCCTTAAGAAAGTTAAAGAAATAATTACAGGCGAAAACTTCACCTTCACTTTATCACCAAATCGTCGCGTTGAGGTTTAACGCAAGCAATGTGTCCAAGTCAAAATGTCAATAAAGTAAATAATATTTTGGTAGCCACTGTTTTCTTTTATTTGATTTATATGCATAATGACCTTTCGACCCGCATTTTAAGAGCGATGCCGATTATATCTTTCGTCAAAAAATATACACTGTGTTTACGCATAGACTTAACTATAATTGTTTTTTTTGTATAATATTTCCAAACAAAGTTATTTTTCGTGAAAATCTTTGCTGTTATTAAAAGAATCCAACAGTACATCTAATTTGCATGTATTCAAAAAGATAGACTTGACAACGAACGGGAAAGTGGAAATAGTGCTGAGGCATCCACGCCAAATCGACATTGACCATCGATGGTAACATCAAAAACCAACATCGATGTTTTTGAAAGCAATTTTACCAAATAAAAATTAAAAGCTATGCATGGTTACAATGTTTTGTTTTTTAATTTTATTTCCAGCAGACATGTTTGCGGCTGCTTTCTAAAAATATTTTGGTTTTCCGGATCCTAAACCAATGTCTAATAATTATTATAATAATAAAAAGCAATTACAAAAATGGCTTTCATGTGACCAGATTTCCCCAAAAACTTGCATATAAATGAGTTACCCCACATCTTGTCAGAAGGGCAAAAAATTTACGTGTATTTCGACAAATTAGATCATAATTTTGTAATATCTTTGGTTTAACATGGAAATCTTAAAAAAAAGAATCAATAAATAAAATGAAACAATTGGCTAACAGAAAGACTTGCTATACTTGCCCTTTAAAGTAAAGAAGGCACACTTTTTACGTATTTTACAGCAAAAATTTGTTACCAAACGTCTTTAAAAAAATCTTTTATTTTTGTTATTGTACACTCTTTTATTTTGTTAAGTACTTTTGTGTAATAATTTATGTTTAGTTTTCAAGAATAAATGTCAGTGTTACATATACATGTGTATAATTAAATATTTTTTCCTTTTCTACAAAATTTATTTTTATAGCAAAACCTTTGTTTTTTATTATTTTTGCAAAAACTAACTATTTGTAACATTTTTTAAATTAAATAGTATAAAAAATGGTTTTTATTTACTATTTTAACCGTCTAATTAAAAACAAAAACCTTTAAATCCTGAAAATTATTCCTATATTGCGCATCGTCCGAGAGGCGTTACGTTGGTGAGCGTTACAAAAATTGAACGTTACTAGTTAAGGGATAATAAAATAGTGCAAACCCTAAACAAACAAAAATATTTTTATATTTATAGTCCCATTTTTTCAGACGTGTACCCAACAAGAAGACCATCCAATATTTATATGATTATTTGTGTTTGTAACATCTCTTTCAAGATTTTTATAGTGATCAAATTACCTTGTAAACATCTACTATCTGTTATTGTGGAGCTAATAACCGTTTATCATTTTCCAAAAATTCCTTAATGCCGTATAATTGTGGAAAGAACCTACTGACCTAAAAGCAATTAAACTAACAAAAAAAGGGGTTGACCTTTTGTCGTTAATGATTAGTGTACCAACCTAACTTTGAAAAACTGTTATGTGAGCGGTCATGACATTGTGACCTTATTAGCAACATACGTTCATTTTATAATATGACGGAATCGTCTTCTTTAATGATTTAAATAATATATTACTTACTTTTTTAGTTTTTCTATATTTTCTAAAACAAAACTTACTTTTTATAACAGAAACCAAATGAAATACTGTAAGAATATGTACAAATGTTATAGAAATAAAGAAAACAAATAGTTTTAAAGTGTATGCATAAGAATTTTCTTCTCCTTCTTTCGGAAAAATTAAGCAATACCGAAGGTATGTTAATGTTATTTCTGAACACAAGATTTTTCTTTCTTCACTCATATTAGTGCTTCTTTAAACTTCTTTATTACTGTAAGTATAATTTGGTATAAAGTGTAAAAATGATTTCAAGAAAAGTAGTTAGGGTAAACTCAATTAAGTTTGATTTTCTATTTTAATTTATGTATATTTGCTGCAATACTCCGGGTATAGATGTATTTTTCACCACCTACAACATACAACCAAACACACAAAATCAGCTTAATAAAGTCGTTCATGGGCAATGCCTAGAAAAGAGACGGTCTAACGCGAATACCGGCACGTAAACATTTCGTATTGGATGACTCACGTACATCCTTTGTTGTTGCTTTTTAGCTGATATACCTTTAAGTATTGCTTACACTATAATTTTTTTATAAAACTAATAACTTATTGTTAATATCTATGAAAAGAAAAATATCCTTTAGGTTTATTTTGTGGTTTAGAAATATGCAGTGTAAAGGATTTCATTACTTTTTTTTGAATAACACAAGTTACGAGAAAATATTAAAAGAAAAATAATCTGTAATTTATTTGCTTTATTCAACACAAATTTAAATGATATATCAGATATAGAAAGGTGTCACACGAAGCCGTTCTGTAAAGGCGAAAGAAGTTGATATTGTATACATCTTATATACTAGCGAGAAAAAACACAAAAATTAAGACTTAAAGTAGTTTTTTTTATGTTTGGGCAATCCACAAAGGCTCTAAGTCATACTAACCAGAATTAACCAGAACTAACCAGAACTAACCAGAACTAACCGGACCCAACCAGAACTAACGTACCGTATAATCTTCAGTGAGGTAAGAGGGAGTTTGTTGGCAAGGCAATACTTAAAGATTTTGGGGAAAGAAAAGACCTTCGCAGGCAACAAATTCTACATTCATCAAGAAACTCTAGTCTACTCGAGGCTGTGTGTATGTGCGACACTACAAGTTTCTCTGTTGGGAACCGTAAGTGGGGAAATTATACTGGACAATTCATTAAAACAGAAGCCATAAAATTACCTATAAAAATACGATAAATCCACCACAGCTTAACGATGATCAAGATAAAAAAAAGTGAAGGATCATTAATGAGGCGAAGAGCTTTGAATGGAATCAAGAATGCTTAAGGTTGTGGGGAACGCCATGCTCCAGATATAAAAACAATATTAAAAAAAAGGTGGAATTTGGGACACGTACAAGGTGTATAAATTAGAAGGGGAAAAATACTGTTTGGCTCGAAAGAGACAACAGACAACCAAGCTTTTTGAAGCTGCCGTTGCTATAAATACAATGTGTTTATGCCAGTTAAGGTTATTCTCAAATATGACACCTACAAGACTAAATGTGTCTTAACTTAGCAAAACTTGACCACTTATAAGTAAATAATGAGTATTTGATGACTTTTTGCAACCAGAAACATGATAAACTGCCTTTGGATGCATCAAAATTGATGAGATTTTTGGCGCGCCAATCCAATAACATATAGATATTTTATTTTTAACGTATAAGCGACAACATAATTTAAATTTAATATTTAATATAGATTTCTTTCATAACAATTCATTTTTTGATGTTGGCATGCATACTATTTCTTAATAAACATGTTCCACTTATTTTCAATTTATTTTACGCAAGCCTTCAATTAGGTTGTGGTTTCAAACTGGTTTTAAACAAGGCAAACATACATTTAAGTAATTTTCTGGTGATTTTATACGGCAAATAAGGGAGAACTTGTAAGCATTAAATGGAGTAAAATATATTGCTTTCTTTGTTTCTCAGTTTACAGATTGCATAATACACCTGAAAGTATGTAATTACGTAAAAAGGTCCTTAAATACTATTTTATTAAATTTACCATTTTGCGGAATACAGAAATTACAACGATGTAAATAACTTATGTTTAAAGATTCCAAGAACAAGTTGGTACCTTACTGTTATCCTTGCAAGATAAAGCAGAAACTAAAAGAGATAGAACAAATCTGATTGCGCATTCTTAATTTAAATTTTTAAGACAAATTTAATGGTAAAAGTAAATCATGGCTAACTTTATTTGTTTCGAAAATACAGAGTGTTTTTTGAACCTTGTGAATTTAGTCGGGCACTTGTAACTCCCTAATATTAGAGATGTAAAATGAAAAGTTTTAGGGGTTTTTACGTAGAATTTAGAGGCGTACCCATATTTTTTTAATTTCCTTTAATTTATCCGTTATAACACAAAGTTAGTTTTCTTTAAATGAAACACCCTGTAAATTTTATCATCAATAGAAAGGTCTTTCTAAAAGTCGTAAAAAAAAAATATGGTATATTTTTGTCATAGTTTTGGAAATATAACCATCGTCAGGAATTCGATAATAAAATGGCATTTTATAAATAAAGCAGTCTGTATATTTTACTAACATTAAAAAGACTTTTAAGAATTTACCACATTAAAAGAGTTTCGGAACTATTAGTGTTCAAATCCTAATGCGTATAATATCTACTATTTTTTCGATCGTCCAAAAGAGTCAAATATTTATGTTATTTAACAAGATATAACAAAAGTTTTTTTTAAGTTGTAGGGTGTTTAAACGTGCATGTCTTAAACATATTTTGATATATACGAAAAGTTCAAAAAAAAGTTGTGGCTAAGAAGTTAGTTTTTAAAATTGTCACCCTGATTTTTCTTTACAGAATCGCGTTCAGCAAAAAATACTGCATATAGTACGATATTCTATTTTGACACTAGGCGATGTTGCCACAATATTTATAATTTACTGAAATTTTTGTTAAAAATATTTTACCCAAAAATAAGGTAAAACGGAAATAAATTTGTTTTTAATGGTACTTATTTAAGTGTTTTAACACACTGAGGTCTACAAAATAAATGAAATTCACTAGATCGTATACAGGGTATTTTTATAGCATTACCAATATCTTGATATTTAAAATGTTAAATCTCGATTTTCTTAAATAAAGCCTCCTGTATATTAGGCCGTTTTTAGATTTTAAAAAATAGGGTTTTTCTTCTATACCAATGTTAGGTTTTAAGATATTTAAGGTTTTTTTAACTCATTACAAGTATGATTTTCATAAAGAAGAACTTTTGTGTTCTGAAAACCCAATATTCAATATTTCTAAAACTTTATCTCATCTTTTAAAAAAATTAAAATAAGCTATGGTTATTATTAGATATATAGCATTTATAGACCTCTAAAAATTCACTGCATGAAAATTAGGAATTAAAAATTTGCTACATCTAACGATACAAAAAATGCGACAACAAAGGTTTAGGACAATTTTTTGCAGGTTAATAAATGCGTTTTTCTTGGAAATAACCATAGTTTGTGATATTTTTTAAAGGAAAAGATACAATGTAAAGAAAATTGACATATATACTAGGTGCTTCATTTAAAATATTTAATAATTTCTAAAAAACCTTAAATATTTAAAAATCTTGACATTTTGGGTATAAGAATTGCTAAGATAACTAACCTCTCTCTTAAATTTAAGAATGGCCTAAAATATAGGGTATTCCAAAAAAAATAAGATTTCGAATTTTAAATATTGAGATGTTGGCCATGCTATAATAAATACCCTGTATAAGATCCAGTAAATTTTCCTATAGGAATTTATTTTGTGGTCCAAAGTATCTTGAAACATATAGATAAGTGTTATTAATAAGTAATTTATTTCCGTTTTTACCTAATTTTCGGGTAACATCTTTTTACAAAAGTTTTAGTAAACTATAAATAGCATTGCAACATCGCCACAAATGGTAAAATAAAATAACGTAGTATATGCAAAATGTAATGCTTAATCCGATTATGCTAACGAAAATAAGGGTTACAATTTTAAAAAACTAACTTTTCTTTGGGATATTCTGTATACATCAAAATACTTTTGGGACATGCACGTTTAAAAACCCTAAAGACGTTTATAAAAAAAAATTTGGCATATCTGGCTAAACAACAGAAAAATTGGACTTTCTCGGACAATAGGGCTATCCTGAATACCATTTTTTACATTTTAGTAACCATATTTTTGAGACTAGTAAAGACAGATATATTAAATGTTGTATTTTTGTTTTAATCTTTTAAAGATTTTTATAATAGTATTTTTTAATAATATACAGGTTGCAGGTTGTTTCATTTTAAAACAAGTTTTCTTTGTATTTTTCTTAAACTATTATTTTTACTTTGTTTCTTTTGTTATGTTTAAAATATAATAGATAAAAAAACTATTAAACTTTTATACGGGAAGTTTTTCATTTCAGTAGCGGGGCCAGCTTTTTTAAGTTGGGCGATATCCGGCAGCAAAATTTAGAGGGTGGGCAGTAAAATATGCACTGCAATATTGTTATTATATAAATACAAAGCGATTTAAAATTCAGTAAAAATATTTTAGAAGGTCATTTTTAAGGGCCCATAAATTGAAAACAAAACCCCCAACCTGCAATCATCGCAAATTTGGTAAAGGAAACTGTGGCAACATTTTCGCATCAAATCTCACGAAAATTTGCACATATCAGTTTAAAAGTTGTATTTATTGTATGTTTTAAAGAAGGTAGAAACTAAAAACCCATTAATTTATTAAGGATTCTTCCACCATAGGGAGTATTAATGGGGGTAAAGCCTGATGATGATCAAAATTTTATGCGTATAATCAATTTTAAAAGTTAGGCTACACTAGCATAATGGCCACAGAAAAATTCAATATTTGGTTTTTGCATTTTTGTGATAAAGTTAATGGTTTACGAAAAAATTGTTTGCTTAGTAGGCTGTGTAAACCAAAAAAATATCTTACTGCCACCTTTAGTGATATATATACAGTAAGAATCCTAAAAGAGCCCCTCTTCCTTTATCTTTTGAATGAGACAAGTTATTGAGATCGGGTAAAATTTGGGTAAAAGGGTGATACAAACTACTCCTTGACATAAAAAATTGGTTTAGGAGGCACTAGCAACTTTTTTTTAATGGAAAAAGGGGACTTTGTTTTAAAGACCTTTTGATTCTCTATTTATCACCATTTTATGTTTAAAAATTGGTCCAGTCGTTCCAGAGTTACAGGCGTTTAAAGTTTAGCTCTAATTTGTACCTACATGCGGTTTTTAAAAGTTTTCTTCCCCTTAACGTTTGAATGGGCCATGATATTGAGATCGGATAAAATTTGTGTAAAATGGTGTCACTTTTCTACTTATTACTTTTCGGCATTAAAATAACTTTAGTCACGTGGTTTAGTATCAAGGGGGCACTGGAATTTTTTTGCAAATAGAAATGGAGGTCATGTAGCACTTCGTTTTAAAGGTCCTTGAATTTTATACTTAACGTCATTTTGTTTTTGAAAATTGGCAAGACCGTTCGAGACCTACAAGCCAATTTCATTAAAACCGCACTGTTTGTACGGTATTTAAGCCAAATTTCAAACGGTTCTAAGTGTGGAACGGCTGGGCCGATTTTCAAAAACAAAGTGGCGTTAAGCAGAGAATTAAAGGGAATTTAAAACGAGTTTCTACATGATTCCCATTTTTATTTGAAAAAAAGGTCTCATTTAAAAGACAAAGTGGTAACTATTTTAATATCATCACTGTATTTTATTTTGTTAATAAACGTTATTCATCTCCAGTTCCTCATAAAATGCCCGATATTATTTTAGAAGTAAAACACATTAAGAGTATTCTTTCTTCCCTTAACACCAAGAAATCGTCTGGGCTGGATGGCATACCAGCCATCGTTTTAAAAATGTGGTCCAGAACTTGCACCAATCTTAACTCGGCTCTTTCGAATTTCTTACGACACAGGTATCTTTCCGGAGAGCTGGAAGGCTCACGTGTTCAACCTATTCCCAAGAAAGGATCTAAATCCCTTCCATCTAACTATAGACCCATTTCAATTTTCTCAGTTCTTTGTAAAGTAATGGAAAAATTAATTAATTCACAAATTCTTAAGTACTTAGAAAAACACAAAATTTTGCATGACAGGCAGTATGGATTTCGCCACAAAAGATCTACAGCAGATTTTCTTTCCTTCGTATCACATTGTTGGCATAAAACTCTTGAGTTTCTAGGTGAGTCCCAGATCGTTGCTCTTGATATATCCAAAGCTTTTGACCAAGTCTGGCATGCCGCACTTCTTAATAAACTTCCCTCCTATGGTCTTTCAACTAAACTCTGTACTTGGCTCTCTAGTTATCTATCTGATCGACGTATATCAGTTATTGTGGATGGCCATTCTTCAAGCTTTCACCAAGTAAATGCTGGAGTTCCTCAGGGCTCAGTTCTGGCAACAACATTGTTTCTTCTTCACATCAACGACCTTCTCTTGTCCACAACTAATTCCATTCATAGTTTCGCCGACAATAGTACCCTACACTCCAGTTTTCAGGTTCCTAAACCCATTACTAAATCTGACTTGGAAAACAAACGCAGACGATGCAGATATCTCTTTCGCAGGTTCTTAATTTAATATTGGATTGGGGCGCCAAAAATCTCGTCCACTTTAATGCATCCAAAACACAATCATGTTCCTTGTCGCGAAAAGAGTCCTCAAATACGCATCCTCTACTTATGAGCGGCCAAGTTTTACAGAGCAAAGACACCTTCAATCTTGTGGGCGTCACATTTAAAAGTAACCTTAACTGGCATAAACACATTGTATCTATAGCCACGGCAGCTTCAAAAAAGCTTGGATTTCTCTTTCGAGCCAAAAGTATTTTTCCGCTTCTAATTTATACACTTTATATGTATCCAAAATCCGACCTCCATTGGAATATTGTTCCCATATCTGGGGCATGGCGTCCCCCACAACCCTAAGCATTCTTGATTCTATTCAAAGAAGAGCTATTCGTCTCATTAATGATCCTTCCCTTACAGAAAGGCTTCCCTCTCTTGCCCATCGTCCGGCTGTGGGGGATTTATCGCTTTTATAGGTACTTCCATGGCTTCTGCTCTGAAGAATTGTCCAGTATAGTTCCTCCACTCACGGTTCCCAACAGAGAAACTCGTGTTCGTTCTTTTATCCCTAGAGTTTCTAGATTGTGGAACCTGCTGCCCGCGAAGGTCTTTCTTTCCCCCAAATCTTCAAGTATTTAAGTCACGTGTGAACAAACTCCCTTTTACCTCGCTTAAGACACCCATGGTACGTTAGTATTTAATCTTTAGGCCTTCGTGGTTTGTCCAAAGATAAAAAAAAATACATTTGGTCATTAAAGGTACACATAACTAAGCGGAAAAAATTTGGAATTTTTTAAACATTTTATAGGGATATTTTATTTTATATTTAAATTTTACACTAAAATCCATTTCTATAATTTTTAATATTGCGACCATAGTTCATTTATTCATGAATCCCATAATTCGGATTACTTGAATATGAGCTGACTAAATAATTTATATAAATGAAATGGTTTTTTTAACATAACTTTTTGCGTCTAATTCGCAGGTTGGGCGAACGGTTACGTGAGAGACAAAAGGTGGAAAAATATAAATGAAAACCTTGTACAGGATGTCAAGATTTCGTTGCAATTGCAGGTGATCTAGGTTGTTATTTGAAGTAGGGACTTGCGGTTTTCGTAAACTGTTGCCACTTTTTAATGAAACAAAGATGAAAATTAAAAATTTTTCATGACCCTCTGTATGTCAAAAACTAAAAGGGCCATGAAAAATATTTTAGTGTTATCTTTTGTTTTATCAAAAAGTAGCAATAGTTCACGAAACCGCTAGTCTCCATCTCTAAAAATAGCTAATACACATTGCAATTGCTACGAAATCCGGACACTCTGTACTTCCCATAATTGTTTAATTTAGTTTATTGATAAAGATAACCATGCCCTCTCAGGCGGTAATGATCATGTACAGTAATGTAACAGGCGTTATGATACAAAATACATAGGTAATATTTTGTAGCGTTTCGAAATTTTAAAACCCTGTTAACCCATATGACATTTTTACTATTACGGCTGTCATCAATATGTACAGGGTGTCCAAATTTCGTTACAATTGCAGAAAGTTCTTAACATTACTAACGATAGAGACTTAATTTGGATGACCCTGTATATGTACAATGTGTCCCAGGATAGGACCAATGAACCAAAAAATTTTTAATTTTTTTTTTTTTAACTGTTCGCAAAACTCTTGAATTTTAAATTAATAGTTTCTAAAACGCATAATCCAAAACTAAGAAATACAAAATTTTACTCCGATTTATATTATACAGGGCGAGCTATTAATTAAGATATGAGAAATGCCAAAGATATAAGAACTTTTATTTTTTAAGATATAACAAAATTCAAAGTTAAAGGATTAAAGTTAAAAAAGTTTTGTTAATTTTTATACATTACGCATTATTAATTAATTACTGGGTTAAAAGAAGCAAAATTAAAAGTAAAATTAAAATACTTAAAAAATTATAAAATACGCTCCGTTGTGCCAAGTATGTAGCATAATATGTAAAAAATATATTTTTCTTTATTGATTTAACTTAAAATTTTAATATAAAATTTAATTCTTCACGACATTTACTTGTACAATGTTGTTCTATTTTAGAAAATAAAAGTACTTTACTCTCATATTTTACATTTATAGTTAGAACTTAGTATATCACCAATTAGAGTAAAGTTTTGTATCTTTTGGTTTAGGACTATGTAACCAGATTTCCTTAAATGCCGATTGAAAAGACACCTATCTTGGGACCCACTGTATACATCGTAATATAGGCCGCCTAAGGATAAAATATATTAACCTATTGTTATTTAATAAATCCTTTAAAATCAAAAGAAGAAAGATAAAATAAAATTACATTTGATAGACTGGGCTATAGCAAAATAAAATGACTAGTCATAGATTGAAAAATTATGTAAAAACTTACCTAAGAATTAGTCATATGTCGAGAAATTGTGTAGATACTCACAAAGGGTTGGTCATATTCTTAAAGTTGAACCTCACTAGTCAAATTTTAAAAAATGTTGTGAAATTTTTTTCCAATAAAACTGTTTTTTTTAAGTGTTATTAATAATTGGTATTATAACTAAATACAAAAACAATGTTTTGTTAATATAAGATAAAATTTATAATAATAATAGTAAATTATTTTACCGTAAAATAAAATAAAAAGAAATTAAATAAACCAAGTACTTTGGAATGAGCTTCGTAACCGTTATTAATAATATTTCTAAATTATGAAAATAGTAAAACCGGCTAAAGCTTTTTATTTTGCTGAGTGGGATAAATTTTTTTTTTTTTTGGCAAATTTTAAAATATTTTTTTTACCAAAGTGTTTCTTATAGCATCACAAGCATTTGGTATAAATTTATTGTGGATCATATGTCTCAGTTTATAGATAAAATAATTTAAAATCCCAACTCCGCCCATGCATTAAAGTTGGCTTAATTAAAACAAGAAAGCATAAATAAATGTTACTTAAAATGTTAGGACAACATTGGGGACAAATGATATTTATTTATTTATATTGGCCATAAGGGACACAAACAGGTAAAATACCCACTAGAGTGTCCACAAAATTAAATTAAGATGTAATATAAAGTATAAATAGTTTTAAAATAAAAGATGTAAAAAGTTTTAATAAGGTAAAAAATAAATATTAACTCCAAATTAAGGATAAAAACTAACCTAGACATTAAAAATAAGTCTAAAATTAAATTAATTAATCAAGCACCTATAAGATGCACGAGGAAAGTCAAGTGATGTGTTTTTAAACTTTTTTTAAAATATTTTTTTATATACTAATGACAATAAGAAAAAGTCGATCTTGTTACTAAAGCCATTGCTCTGCCTTACTATGCGACAGAGAAAAGAATTTTAAGCAGAGTATATGCGCCTAAATGGCAAATGAAACAATTTATTTGTTCTGAGAGATCTTTGAGGGATGTAAATGTAGATTTGTTAAAGAATTTTTGGGCTTTGTATTATGTTATTAAAAATTTTAAATAAAAATAATACATCGGAAATGGCTTTTTATCAGGCAGGGACATCAGATGAAAATAAACCCGAGCTTGGGAAATATCACAATTTGGAATTAAAAAAATGTGTTTAAAGGAAAGATATTTTAAAAATGTATTTTGAATCCGTTCTAATCGGTAAATATATGTAGTTTGCTGCGGATTCCAAATAACACTACCAAAATAAAACCGGCTAAAGCTTTTGATTTTACTAAGTCGAACACAATAACTTTTTTGGCAAATTCCAAAATAAAAATTTTTTTACCAAACTTTTCCTCGTAGCATCACTAGCATCTGGTATAAATTTATTGCGGATTATATGTCTCAGTTTATTGTTAAAATAATTTGAAAATCCTAGCTACGCCCATGAAATAAGGTTGACAGTTGGAATTAAAACAAAAGAAAGCATAAATTTTTGTTTAATATTTAAAATATTAGTAAAACATTAAAAACGAGTGTTATATAACAGTCTGCATAATTTAGTCTAATTTTTAGGATTTATTTTAAATTACACTACGTAAGTAGCTACACGGACGCTTTGGCTTATTCTAAAAATGGATAAAAAATAAAATAGGTGTACCTTGTTAAATAATAACTTACAGAAATCACAAGTTTCTTAAAAAAAACAAGTTATTTAATTAAAAACCAATGGTCTAATATTTATTGTTTTATATTCTAAATGACTGTAAAAATTTTTTGGATGTCAACCCTAAAGTACATACACTGCACTATACAATTATTTAATAAAAATATTTCCAGGGTGCAGCTCTTTTTATACACAAAATAACTTAACCACTGTGCAAGATACACAAAGTAATTTAAAATAAGAAAGCAGCATTTTGCAAATATTCAAGGTTTCTTAATTTCCTATTGACATTATGTTTTTAAATAATAACACGCTTTGTTTATTTTGTTTTAACTCATTAGAGAATTCAGCATTAAAAATTTATGATAAACTATACGGCAATTATTGCTAGTTTTTAAAACTACTTTTCAGTTTCAAAAACTATTATCAACTTTATATTTTTAAATAATCTTAATATTTTAAAATTTTAATGTTGTATCTTACATTAGGGCTTAACTATATTACGGACCTGTATTTTAAGACATTTCATAAAAATAGCTAATTTTACATTTAAAGTTATTAAATTACTCTAATAAACCAAGCAGAACTTAAACGAAAATCCCCCAGAATCCCTAACTTACATTTTTTAACTATGGTTCTTATATTTTAATATCTTACAGCCAATTATATTTTCAAGGTAATATTGTTGTGATTTTAAACCACATCGTGTTTCATTTTTTATTATAGTTTTTATAATTTCTAATGGGGAGCGCACGATACTAAATAGGGATTTACTCGAAAGTTAAAGAGACCTATTGGGTTGCAAAGCTTTGATGATAAGAAAAACAAAATGTTAAATAATGTATACATTTTCATCGGTGGGGAAGCGGCTATAGATTTTTAAATAAGTCAAAAAAATATTGTTAATATTACCATTAGGATAAAGCAAAATGTTTACAATGGCTAGATTTTATAGACCATGGCAAACATCAAAATATAAAAAAACACCGTTTAAATAACGTATTTTTCGAAACACCTCTATCAACCCCTTAAACTGCACCCCAATAACTTTAAAATCCTTAATGGCAACACATCTTATAAGGCACTTTTTTGAAAAGCTTATAAAAATGCTTTTCCTTGGTCATAAAAAGTTGGGGTAAAATCAAATACCACCCTTAAGTTTAAGAAAAATCATACTTTGTTACATGCGGCCAAAAGCCGTATGTATATGTGATTCAACATTCGTTGTTAGTGGGCCGTCGTCGCTTTTTGCTTTTTGTCAGAAAAAAATTCATTACAAAAAAACGGTAAAAGATGGAAAGTTGAAATTTTCAGGAAAAATTGGCCACTTAATGCGGCATCTGTCAAAAAAATGTCAAAACAATTGAAGAAATTTAAATACAGGGTTTGGCAAAAAATGTGACTTTTCAAAAATTGAGGTGAGCGTAATCAATTATCTGTTCAGGGTTTTATTTTATCAAAACGAAATTTTGTACACAGGTCAGAAATGGTCCTGTTCAGAACCCTATTGTTTTTGGGTTCATTCGGAGAAATAGAAAAAAGTTATTTACGTTTTTGCAAAAAAATTGACCGACTTTGAGCCTTAATAACTCAAAAACGGTTTCATCGATCATTATGCGGTTAGCGGATTATGAAAGACCGTCCTTTGGGCAAAAAGTCTCTAAATGGTCTTCTGTTTAAAATATTTTATTTTCGCTACGAAATTTTGAAATTAAAAAAAATGACAAAAATTTTAAAATTTTCGCATGTTTTTATTTTTTTCTCAAAACTGTGACCTTGAATTAAAAAAACGCAAACGTCATTGGATTCTTCTTAAAATGTTCTATAAAATGAGATATCTAGCATAATTTCAGTATTTATACAGCGTGTTTTATAAAGCTTCAAAATATTGATTTTTTGTTAAAAAATGGGACATTTTTTACATTTTATTTTATTACAAAAAAACTATTTTAGCTAAAATTCTGAAATAATTCTGGCATAATGTTCACTGTTTGAACTACAACATATCAAAATTTCAAGTCGCTAGGGTAAACACTTTTAAAGATATGAATTTTTGAATTTTACTAAAAGGTGCCGATTTTGACCTAAAATTGTCGCTTTATAAATTAAAATTATTTAAAAACCTTTGCGCCATCCTTTAGATCGTTTAATCGTCTTTCAAAAACCCATTTACAGTTTTTCTCCACAACACTTAGAAATGCGTGAAAAATACGTTACAAAAAAAATACACATTTTCGCCCAAAAATCCCGATTTTTTCGTTAGTCAAAATCGCATAAGGCGGCTTTGGTTTGCTTTGGCGATAGTGTTTTTAATCCCCTATTGAAATCGACAAGGCTTAGATTAAAATTTATTAAGCTGTCAGTTGACTTTTAGCTTGGTTGAAATTGATTGATTTTTTCGTAATATTAAAAACAATTCAGCATACAGGTTGAAAATAAGGCTTGGATCGGAAAATTTGGATTTTTTTACGTCTATATCCTGCATTTTACATGAAAATATATCCGGTTTTAATACCAAATCTTGCTAAGAAATGCTGCCAAGGTATAACATTTTCGCATATGTGGTGCCAAGTAATGATTAGGCGATCGGGTCTTTAACATAGGTATTATGCATATGTATGTTAACGGGGATATAATACCGAATGTTTTAAAAGATTGTTTAATAAGGTTTTAATGTTAATAAATTATACTGGATGTTACTATAATACAGAAGATATTATATACAGGATGTCTAATATAATCCTGGCCAAATTGGTAAAAATCAGTAAGTACAAAAATTCCGTTATGTACAGGGTGTTTAATGTATTTCTGGCCAAAATTTGTAGGGTAGTAAAAACCATTAATAACAAAAAGCCGTTATGTACAGGGGTTTTTAAAGTTTGACTTTTATGGTAAAATGATGGGAACTCTGGTGCTTTGGAAAGTTTTACGTACAGGGTGTTTATGTATATCTGGTCAAAACATATAAGGTCAAAAAAATTGTATTATACATATGATTGGGCTTTTTTAGCTTTTTATCATTACAATTTGTACAGTGCGTCAAAAAAGTTAAAAAATTATTATTTCTTAAAATTTTTATACTAAGTGTTTTAAAAACCTGTTACCAGAACTACAATATACATGGTATAATAGAAATCTCTACATAAAAGAAATTTTTTTATGTACAAGATTTGTCAAAAATTAGTAAAAAAAATAGAATAATACAGTGTTTTTTGCGTCTTATATACAGGATGTTAATGTATTTCTGGCCAAAATTTGTAGGATAGTAAAAACCAGTAGTAACAAAAAAGCCGTTATGTACAGGGGTTTTTGAGGTTTGACTTTATACTTAGTAAAAGATGAAAACTTTAATGCTTTGGAAAGTTTTACGTACAGGGTGTTTATGTATATCTGGTAAAAACATATAGGGTTAAAAAAATGTATTATACATATGATTGGGCTTTTTTAGCTTTTTTATCAATACTATTGGACCAGTGCGTCAAAAAGTTTAAAAATTAAATGTTTTCCATAATTTTTATACTGAGTGTTTTAAAAACCTGTTACCAGAACTACAATATACATGGTATATTATAAACCTTCAGATAAGATTTTGGTACTGAAGACGTGGTACGGGTAAGTTTATTAAAGCATATCAAAAACATATACAGAGTGTCTTAAAAACAGTTAACTTAAATTTTAAAAGAATATATTTAAAATTTAATATTGACGTTACTATTGCAATTAAAAAAATGTTTATAGGAATTGTGCACAGGTATCTGTAGTTTTAAAAAAAATATGAAACCGCTATACAGGGTGAGTCAAAAAGATGTTATATAGGAAAAGCCTTAAAACTAAAATTCAATAAAAATACGTTATTATACCATCTAAAGATTTACATTGCTTAAATATAGAGATTTCGAAACCAAATAATAATATTTAAAAAAATATTATACAGGGTGTACCAAAAATCTGTTATTAGGTTTTCTATCTTAAATTTTAAAAACGACTCTAATGACTTTATTTATTAAGATAAAATAACCAAAAACTTGGTAAGAGGTGTATATACAGGTAAAAAATAATAAAATTATGATAATACAGGGTGGACCAAAAAACTTATTATTACCCCTCCATTTTTTACACTTTATATAATATATATCGATTCTGGAAAATCAAAACTTGAAAAAAAAGCAAAACACAGTTTTTCGCACTTCTTTTGTAGCGTGTGGAAAGTAAAATAAAAATAATCGAAATTTTAGATGGCTCCCAAATGTTTGCTATTTAGGATATATAAATAAAATTTTGGTACTGAATACGTGGTATGGGTAAGTTAATAAAAACATATTAAAACATATACAGAGTGTCTCAAAAATAGTTAACTTACATTAAAAGAATATATTTAAATTTCGATATTGACGTTAGTATTGTAATTGAAAAAACACAAGTATTTATAGAAATTGTGAAAAGGTATTTATAGTTTAAAAAAAACAGAACCGCTATACAGGGTGGGTCAAAAAGATGATATATTGAAAAAATCTTGGAACTATAATACCTACATTAAAACTACGTTATATAATTATCATCTGAAGATTTACAAATTTTTTTAAATATAAAGATTTAAAAACCAATTTATAATATATAATATTAAAAGAATTGTTATTTAGTTTTTTATGTGAAATTTTCAAAACTATTTAGTAACGTTGTTTATTAATATTTTACCTCTGAACGCCGCTCATGGGCTTTTACTCTAATTGGTTTAATTAAAAATATAAATACCCTTAATAACGACATTGTCAAATACGTTCTTTGTTTTTTTGTTTTTTTTTTGTATCCTAGATCTATGGCCGTATGTCCCCTCTTAGTCCGAAGGAGTGAGAGATTATAAAAAACGTTAAAATTTAAATACCATTGAGATGTGTAATATGTTACAGACTTAGTACATATTCGTTTAGTTTAAAGGGTTGTAAAAAGTTCAGCTTATTTAATAATTTTTGATTATATTTTTCTCTAATTTAAAAAATGCGAGGAAAAGCTTTGTAAAGTCAGTCCAATCTTAATCACTTTGCTAGTCCTTTAAAGACAAAAAAAAAGAGTTACCATGGTAATGTTTCGTTCCTCTTATCATTGTTACGTAAAATTGTTAAGCTGATTGTTATTAAACAGGTATAAAACGACGATTTAGTCTTTTTTGTGTATAGAGTGTTACGAAATAATTGTTAACCAATTAAAAAAAAATATGTGTTTTAAAACTAAATCGGTGGACAAACATCAGGGCCGTATGCATTTCTTGTTATTCATAAAGAATACCAACAAATTATTATACAATTAATGAAAAATTAGTAATATATTAAAATAATACTTCCTTTAAAGCTAACCCGCCCCCATAAGAAGTTCTGGTTAGTTCTGATGTACAAGCGCTTAAGAAGAAAGACCAGTTGCTATTACTTTGTTTCTTGACAAAATTCAAATAGAGAACTAACCAAAACTAAACAGAACTTTTTATGGTGGTGGGTTAGCTCTACAGGGAGTACTATTTTATTTACTTTATTATAACCAACGAAAAGAGTTTTTCATAAGCTCTTTTTACAGAAACATCAAACATAGCCATTTTAAGTTTTAAAAAACGCATCCTTACTTTGTTTAACAAATAAAAATACAGGTATCTATAGTTAAGGTTATGTATTGCATTTGTTAAAATATAACTAAAATACTTGCAAAGGATATTGTGAACAAAATAAAAAACAATGCTTTCTGATCACTTATTTTATTCACAAAACTACTACAGGTTAACAGAATTTTTGTCACAAAAATAAAGTATTAAAAGCAACTTTGTTAGACACAAGAAAATTCTTTTAGGAAAATAAATGGAAATAATTCCTTCCTGTCGTACATTAAACAAAAGAGAAATGTCCCTTTTACGACAGTTTAGAGAATAATTTCTGCTTTTATGTTCCCTTCTCCAGTGACGCGTTTCGCCTATCTTATAGGACTTATTAAACTGGCTGTACCGGGTCCACGGTAAATAACACGTTAGCAAGAGTATCTTAAAATTTAAATAAAATATAATAAGTTCTATGAAGAAGGCGAAACGCTTCACTAAAGAGGGTCCCGGTAAATGACATAAAAAGCAGGGGTTTTTCTCTCAGATGTTGAAAAAGGAAGATTTTTTTCTTAACTATAGCGTGTCCATAAAGAAGACTCTTTAATTTTATGCTGCTAGTGAATGTTAAATTTAATTTAGTTCCTAGTAAAACAAGTATTAAAGCTACATGCAAATAAAACCTTAATATATTATGAATATCTTAAAATCTGTTTAAAAAGAATGTTAAGAGTGCTCTCGAACATTTTCGATAATTCCCATTTTTCCTTAACCCAAATCTTTTATTCTCTTTTAAATTTTCAATATTTTTTTATTTACTTTTGTGCCAGCAATTTCTTTATTTATTTTTTTTTGGTTACAATATATTGTGTGAAATTTTTTCAAATATAACATCAATTCTTTTCTTTTGTAATATTAGCTTTTGTTTTACACCCTACTGCGGTTTAAATTAATAAAGCTTAAATAAGTTGCATCGTAAATCAATATTATCGACGGTGTGTTATATTTTTAAAAAAGTATTTAAAATGTTTTTTTTTATATAAAAATATACAGTGTGTTCCATTTAAACAAGTGAGGTAAGGTGCGATAACTTTTTTCCTGACTCCGAGTACCTATTCTAAAAACGGCAGATTATTCAGTAGTCATAAAGAAGAAGCTTTTGTAAAAACCACTTTTGTGTATCTCCTTTATTTAAAAAATATAGGATCATTTTAAAATTCACATTTTTTCCTGTATCTCTTAAGAAAGCGAAAAGTTTTACCAATACCATTTTAAGGTAAACCCAAAAAAGCACATATCGTCGGTGCGATTGCCAAACCTGATATATGCATTTTCTTGATTTTTTTTAGCCCAAGTGTTTTATTTTTAAACGCTACAATAAATGCAAGACGGGTGGTTTTTGCATTTATTGTTTCCGTCCTGATTTAGAATTTACATTTCCTGTTATGTGCAAAATATCTGATGCCATTTTTAATATGTGAATTTAAAACACTTAGCAGATTTTGCATGGCACATTAGGCACATATCAGTTTTGAGATACATATTATATATTTTATTTATATTATCAATTGTCTAATTCATAGGTTTTACACCAAATATTTTAAAAACATGTCTACATATTACTTTACTTATGAAAAGAATTGGTATTACCTTATTTTTACTATTACTACCACTTAGGAGCACATTTGTGAGCTATTTCTATTAAAATATATACAGTGTGTCCAAGATAAGGATCCTAAGCATGGGAATCTCAGTACCTATTGGAGATACAGCTTAGGTTAAATTAGGAAAAAGTTGTGCTTTTTAAAGCTTATTTACATGCCGTTTAAAAACTTGAAAATTTTTTATGACCGGCTGAGATATTTGGCAAAAACAAAAATTTGACTATATGGATTTTATTTTTTCTGACTTTATTTGAAGAGATATAAAAAAACTAATAACACTTTTCATTGGCACTTTTTAGCTACTACATGATGGTATTTTTAGATTTTATACCCGACGTTTTGTTTTCAAGAAACCATCATCAACTTTATTTTTTTATGGCTCGAAAAAAGACCTTCTGTATCTGATCCCATTTTTTATTACAAATTGAACGATGTATTACATGTCATATTTTAATTTTTAGTTAAAAGAAAAATTGCATTTTTTCTATTTTTTTAAAGTTATTTTGTAGGCCTTGCAAACAAATGCTTGGACGTTAATACCTGTTACCGTATCTGTAACATAATTTATTTATCATTATAAAATAGTATTTGTCGTCATTGCCCTGTTTGTCAAGTTGTTGTTTTTAGAGCAATTGTTCTTATTGTTACTGTTGTCTCTATTATTGTTTATTGGTGAATAACTAATATCTTATTGTATTATTATGGTCGAATATGCAGCATGGCCATTATAGCCATGAAGATAAGTTTGACATGCTAACATGCTACATTTTGTGCTGCAAAAATAAATGAAGGTATCATTTCTGCAGTTAATGAATTATGGTAAACACATGGACCTAGTATTTTAGTTCCTAAAATTCCACACCACATATTAAACCCAAAACGTTCTTGATGTTTCGATATTTTCTTAACACGCGGATTTTGTTGAGCCTAGTAATGCGTATTGCGTAACAGTAACAATAAGAACAATTGCTCTAAAAACAACAACTCGACAAACAAGATAATAACGACAAATACTATTTTATAATGATATTTAATTATGTTGCAGACACGGTAACAGGTATTAACGTCCAAGCATTTGTTTGCAAGGCCTACTTAAAAATTTAAAAAATGCAATTTTTCTTTTAACTAAAAATTAAAATATGACATGTGATACATCGTTGTGTACTTTTTTCGAGCCATATAAAAAAATAAAGTTGATAATGGTTTTTGAAAACGAAACGTCGGGTATAAAATCTAAAAATACCATCATGTAGTAGCTAAAAGTGCCAATGAAAAAGTGTTATTAGTTTTTACATATCTCTTCAAATAAAGTCAGAAAAAATAAAATCAATATAGTCAAATTTTTTTTCACACTGTATATATATATTTTTTCTACTACATATATATATATATATATATATATATATATATATATATATATATATATATATATATATATATATATGGTCCCGAAATACATAAATACATTATTTTTTTAACTTTGCTTTTTAAATTATACTTTCAATATTCCTTGTTTGATTTTTATAAAATTTAACGTGTTATTTTTAGCAATAAGGTCGTTATTTAGCCCTTAATTAATTAAATTTATATAATCCAGCGGTACCAGAACAAATATTTGTAACAAAAAATATATGCCACTATCTCTTGTGCAATTTTAATGTTTCTTAAAAAAAATCCGTTAATTTGCATTGACTAACTGACATACCTACAATAAACATAGGGTGTTGATTTAAAAGTTTTATTAGGTTCGGTTAGGCCGCTCGAGATGCCACTAGACTTAATAAATTTATTAAATTTAGAGCATAATTGGCCTCAAATGCTATAAATATTACTGCCATATACAGGGTGTTTCAAAACTTTGGTAAAAAACTTTAAAGGGTGTTATATTTTATTTTATATAAAAAGTTCATATTACAATATGTTCTAAGTTGCTTTATTTTTAGGATACGGGGTGTTTCTTATAAATTACTTCAATATACTTAAATTGATTTGGATAATTGTTTTTTTACTTAAAGTAATAACGCGCTCTTTATCCATAACTGGACTAAAATGATTGGTGTTTTTGGAATTGCAGTAAGCACTACAGCCAATATTATTGAGAAAAAAGTACGCCACTGACTTTTCTTGTATATATTTTTGTTTTCAAATAAGCAACTAAAAATACAACTCTTTAGTATTTAGTTGTAGTTATTTTCTTTCTTTCTATCCTTGTTTTCCAGAAAAAAAAATTTAACTCATGCTTAAAATTTATCCTTAGATAACATAAAATAAAGACCAGAAATGAAAAAATACGCATTTTCGGCGTTCAAGTAAATTAGCAAAATTATAACCTTATAAAATATATGATTGCTGGTCAAAACTTTTTATTTTTTAACTTTGGTTTTTATTTTATGTTGTCTATAGATATTTTTAGTACTTGTGTGTTTAAGTGATTTTTTTAAACGAAGTTAGAAACAAGATAACTCAAGACACTAAAAACTTATGTTTTAGTTATTGTCTCTGGTGCCTACTGAAAGGCCACTGTACCCAATAATTTAAATTAAGATGAAGCTAAATAGGCGCCCTAATACTTCCTATTACTGTACCAAATTTTAACCAAAAAGGCATAAATATATTTAAAATTTAAAAAAGACATTTTTTTGGTTAACGTTCTGTAGATATCTTAAAAACCAATCAGGTCCGGACATATGTTTATAGTAACTTTTTTCACAAAACGACAAAAGGAAAAAAAAGTGTTGTACCATAGTTAGGAATTTTTATATATTAATTTATTAAAATATATGGTATATTTAGGATAGGTATTCCGAAATTTTAAAAAGTTTAATACTCTGTATTTTAAAAACACTGCATTTTTAGACATAATATGTTAATCTAAACTTTTTAAATAAAATTAGCTAATCAATAAGCCCCCATTTTTTCACTGCAAGTAATATTTATATGTAATAATAAAGGGCTAATTTTAAAGGCTAAAAATTATTTTAAAAAAGAGATGTTATTGTTAAAAAAGTGTTTAATGTTTCTTAAAATTTTTATGCCAAAAAGTTACATAAAAACAATAATTATTAAGTGATCTCCTTGTTGCTTAGCACATTTCTTTATAACGTTAATAAGTACCATACCTTATTGATATCAAAGACAATTGTAGTTTCACTATAGACACCCAGAACAATGCTAAATTTTTGATCATCAGCTTGAACGCTCGCTTCGTGGAATTTATGGAGCGGGTATCTATTGAGTACACACTTAAACAGTACGTATAATTTGCCGCTTCATAAATTCAGCCAAGCCAGCGTCCAAACTGATGCCAAAAATTTAGCATTGTTCTGGGAGTCTATAGTGAAACTACAATTGTCTTTGTTGATATCAAAAACTCTTAAGCTGTTATTGTCTGAAAAATATTTTTGGTTTTTAATTTATTTTATCTTCCAAAAGCCTTAATACCAACGTACCGTGGTTGACAGTATAAGATTGTTGTGTGTGTGTGTTGTTGTAATACAAAATATCCTTTCGTTTCTTATAATAAATAATATATTTTTATAAAAATCTCCAAAAATTGTATTGTTTTTCTTCAATTTCTTTTAAAAAATAATTTGTATTTGGCACAAAGGATATTTTTAAAGATATTTGTTTAGGTCGATATTGGCATGTGCAACAAAATATTTTGGTTTAAGGGAGCGACGGAAAATAAAGACGTTATTGTCACCAATAAAGCATATTCTTTGGCGTGTTATGGCATTTACGTTTTTTGAAGTGGATAAGAAATCAATAATTTAAGACACTTTTTTTCTTCTAAAAATTGCAATTTGTCACATATCAGATTTGAGACGCGCACCAACGATATATTACTTTTATGATAGCACTAACAATTACAGAGATACGTGCTTAAAGTGTAGAATATGGACACCCTATACATTTTTATTTCCTTAAATTCTAGAATACACTAAAACATAATTGCCTTCAAAACTCTAGGTAGCAGTTATTAAAAAAATAACGTCCGCGGTAGCACTACCGGGTTGTCTAAAAGGTGCTGTGAAATACCAATACTGCATGTTTTAGTACTTGAACAACGTTGGCGTAACAAAGAAAAAAAAGGCTTAAACATCGTATACAAAATTATGAAATAAAAATATTATGCATACCAAAACAATGGAATTTGGCAATATGCATTAAAACTAAATAAAAAATAACATTATTTAAAACAACTTAAATATTCGTTTTCATATTATTTTCTGAAAATTAAAGATTTATGTATTTTTTTAATTACATTTAATTACTTTAATAGCACCATCTCTTTGATATCCCTTATTTGCATCATAGCCCAGTAAAATACAATATAGGGTCATACACCTAAACCGCAATCTACATCGTGCCAGTTTGGAGTCATTTTAAATGCAAGCTAAGGTAAAAATAAAAGATATATGTATAAAGAAAAAGTTAGAAGTACTAAACATGGTTTAAACAACAGTAAATGAGTCATTTTTGCACGCAAATTAACTTCTTGTATCTAGAGCTTTAATTTACGTTTTAAATTTTATTTGTTAACTAGAAGTAAAAAGCAGTTATTTAAGATCTGTTAAAATACATTTTATCCTAAATATATTTAAAATAGTTCTGTGGTAAGATGGCAAAACCCGTTAAGTCACTTTTAGTAAACTGTTCAGGAGAGATATTTTTAATTTTAATGAATCCTGAAAAATCACAATATTTAGTAAAATATTTGAATTTTGCAACATTTTTTTATTACCTAATTTAATAATATAAAAATTAGGACACTTTAAAAGACATAAATTAATAATAAATTATTTAATATAAAATAATTAATAAAATTTAGGAAAAAACTTACTTAGATAATGTTATCTGAATTTTTTTATTATTAATTTATTTCTTTTAAAGTTATCCTGATTTTTATTATATTATTGCAAGGGCAGGACAGCTCTCCATTATATATGAAAGGTAAAGTATTCTTAAAATATTTATTAAATGTCTTTATTTTAGAGAAAAGCCAAATAATATTTTGTTTAGATTTAAGAGCGTTTACCCATACCTACGTTTTATTGAAATTTGCATTGAGCTTATGCACATTAAAGAGCTCGGGTAAACCTAGTAACCGTAAATAAATAAAACATTGTTTAAAAAATAGCAAACCAAAAATTCCTAATATTCTAGAATTAAGCCGAAGTAAAAGAAATAATTCCAGCCAAGGCCAAAAAAAAAAATTATTATTTATATGGTGTTTAAAATTCCGATTTTTGGAGGTTTAAACAAATTTTACTAAGACTAACCAGAACTAACCAATATGTATGCCTAATTTTTGACTTACCCCATAGATTTTAAAATTGTTAGTAAGATAGAAATTATACCTTAATAAAAACCAGTGTTATAGGGGACGCAATGTTATAAATTTTTAATTTAATATGCTTTGTCCATTTCTACAACTAATGCCATATTCTGCCTCTTCCTGACGTTAGCAAAGTTCTGGCATATAATGATATTGGCCTCAATGGTGTGTTTCCTAATACTCACGGCTTTTAGACTGCGGAGTTGAATAAAACTAACCACATTATAGAGACTTTGGTACTTTAAGACTACTTTCAAACATTATTGGCGCACTGAATCATGGTTACTTAAAGTTAATTTTAAGATGTATTGGTGTTTTGGATTCTGCTGTGGCTTTTTATACGGAAGACTGTTAAGGTAGTCTCAAACCAACTTGGGACCACGCGAACGGGAACTGTAGCGGGATCCGTTTGAGACGTATTTCTACGGCGGTATACGAGAACAAACACACTACTACGGTATCCCACGCGACTAAAAAACGTGGGATCGCGGTAGCGGGATCTATCTAAGTCGTAATTCTACAGCGGGATACGTTAACAAACATAACTTCTGCAGTATCCCGC
Source organism: Listronotus bonariensis (assembly GCA_014170235.1). Lineage (NCBI taxonomy): Eukaryota > Metazoa > Arthropoda > Insecta > Coleoptera > Curculionidae > Listronotus > Listronotus bonariensis. Next base: position 62,192 of record JACEGR010003537.1, on the reverse strand, counting down.
GCGACCAAAACGCTTCCTAACTGCGAAATTATTTTAGTTCGCTGCATGAACAGTTTACAATGTCTCAAGGAAATTTAACAAAAAAACCAATGAAGTTAATGCACAAATATTCTATTATTTATGATCTTTCGCACACTGATTATATAAATATTATAAAAAAAAGTTTGGGAACAACTCGAATTGGCACTGCAAGAAGATGATAATAAATGTTTTTCTTGTAATTGTTTACAAACCGGACGCATCGCCGATTTTAATGAAATTTGGTATACGGGGTTTTTTGGGCCGCTCATCACGAATATTAATTTTTTTTCTTTTTTGACACATTTCGTTCTCGAGATATCCATTATCAAACTTGAAAGGCAAGTTTACCTTGTTTTCACTATATATCCCCTTCTTTTTCCTAATTGCAGTAAGAAAATTTAAGAGCGTATTTCTAAGCCAATTTTATATATAAAGTTTATATAAAAATGGGTCCTCAAATTTTTGTTTTTAAGATACAGGGTGCTTTTTTTTAAACTTTAAAATTACACTTTTATATGGTCCAGGAATATGCAATTTAGTGGATTTTATTTTATTTTTTTAAACTACGGCGGCTGGGCGCCATCTTGGAAAAAAATAAAAGAAAAGGGAGGTTTTTAGCACATTATTTTAAAGCTTTTGACAAGTACTTTATAACCCTAGAATATAAAGTTAATAACTTTACCTAATAAAAAATGGCGGCACCTTAAAAATTACCTAAATACCTAATTTGGATGGCCCTATTTCCTAAAACTAATAAAGTTAGATGTATTTAATGTCGAACTTCTCTAAGCTTGTTTAAAGATCTTTTTAATGATAAAATAATATACAGGGTGCTTCAGTAAAAACATATATTTTTTTCCACTCTGTATATTATTACAAGTACCACCGTTAAAAAGATATTTTAAAGAGTTTTAAGAAAACACCACATTAGGTACATCAAACTTTATTAGTTTTGGAAATATGGCCTTTCAAATTATATTTAGGTACTTTTAAAGTACCGCCATTTTGTACTAGTGACTATATTTTAGGGTTATAAAGTACTCGTCGAGAGCTTTAAAATAATGTACCACAGGACCTCCCTGACGCCCGGCCGCCATCTTAAAATTATCATCTGTCAATTTTACTAAAAATACAGTATTGATGAACAATTTAATATCCTATGGTTTTACTTTTTTAAATTAATTTATTTAAAAAAGGGGTGGTATTATAAGCCTCTTTCTCATTTAATGAACTGTCATACATTATAGGTTTGAAAGACGGTGTCAAATATTAAAAGACAAAATGCACTTGTTTTTTGTTTAATTTTCCACGCCAGTGTGATTGCTTTGTTGCCGTTTCGCTCCCTTGTTCCCGCTGACTTTCCCGCTGTCCCGCGGTGTTTTGAGAGTACCTTTAACCAATACGTATATATTTGAAAAATTATTGCCATTGGACAAACAAATAAATAAAATATTTTTCCAAAGGGAGGTAATTAATTACTATAAATAAAAAAGTGTATTCTAAGCACTTATAAAAACTAATAACGACAAAAAGATCGTAAAAAATTTTTTGTGGCAGAAGAGTCAACTGAACTTTTTGTTCTTTGTAAGAAATAAGTGAATAAACAAGTTTAAATGGTGTTTTTATGTCTATTATTTCTCTAGTATGGCTCGTGCTTTTATGTAACTTTATTTTTAGGCGATTGAAATTACCATTATAAAATGTATTATATTATACATACGAAATTATTGTAAATGTATGGTTTAGGTAAGTACTATGTTTTTCGTTTTTAGTCATATTATTTGTCACCAGAATTCTTGTCCGTATTATTATTAGCTTATTTCTTTAACATTTTCTTTCTTGTTTTTCTTTTTATTTTATTTTTTTCGTTATAACTGTATTCACACATACAAATCGCAAAATGAAAATAAAAAAAAGTGTTCTTTCTCTACGCCGCTACAACTAAAACCCACAATATAAACAGAATTATAGTCCAATTTTACTAAGAGTCTAGTAAAATATTGGTGAATTTTATGGTTTTTATTAATTTCAGTAATATTTTCGTCCTGCGTTTAAAGTTTGAAGAGCTGTAAAGTATGACACTGAAGATCTCATTATCTAAAAAAAGAGCATACATATAAGTAAAGGTAGGATGTTTAAAATAATTATTTTATATTTATATTGTTTCGTCACACCTCGCATAAAAACATGTATCTTCGTTTAATACATTTAATTATCATAAAACGTAAGTATGATTAGGATACATCTTGTCAATTTCTCCAAATATAAAGCAAAACGATTAGAATCGAACTAACCAGAATTATCTGGTTAGTTCGATGTTTTGATAAAGTATAAAGGAAAAGTGTCAAATAAATAACCTTTTAAAAAACTTTCTAAGTGTTAAATTAAGGGAACGTGGAACAACCTATTCAACTATTTAAAAGCTAGTAAATCATGTATATTATATATTCCTAATTTTTAAAACTCTATAATAAATTTGCACACATTATTTTAAACCTCGTTACAATTTTTTGCCATTAATTAAAGGTACGTTTTCTAAACTTTTAACCCTTAAGTAGGCGCGTGCCGTTTTATTACGTAAGTACGCGTGGGGGTTAAATTGACCTCCAACCGTAAACATCCAATAATTCGTTTTTGTTTAATTTTTTTAAACTGCTCAATTTTATTTTTAGTTAGGAGCATTTCCTTTTAATGTATGAAAAATTAAATAAAAAAGTTGCCCAGGAAAAAAATGTTCGTAATTAAATATTTAAATGTAATTTTAATGGAATTTACTGTCATAATTTTTTTTTAAAGCTGATTATGAGACGGCAATGCGAGAAAAGCAAAAAACAGAATTTATTATTAATTAGTACCCTTCACACTTTGCCTAAGTTCACATAAATGATTTAAAATAAATTATATGAGCCTCAAAATGCCTATCCTAGGTAGACCCTTATTATTATAATAAAAAAGTATCTTCATTTTCATTACAATAATTTCTAACAGAATGTTTACGTTTTGCTTAAAAAACATTAATTAAACTAAAAAACGTAATTCTCATTAAAAAAATATTTATTATACCAAATGGAGTGGGAGTTTTTCTGAATCTGTTTCTTCTTGTTGTTTTAGAGCTAGGTACCGCTCGAAAATTGTTTTCATATGATATTTGCACATTATGACTGTTTTTATTTTACACAAAAGTTTGATGTCTTATTGTTTTTTGTCAGGGACAAATAATACATCTGTTTCGACTCCCTGAACCTCCCGCAACTATATACATACTGCTCGAAACTGTAACGTGAGTAGGCGCGTGGGGGTCAAATTGACCCCCACGCACAAAAACGTAAATTTTTTGAATGGATGGTTTTTTTTGTTATTAGCATATACCTTACTAGGTTTTAGGAAGGTTCCTAGAGATTTTTTTCGTATTGTAAAAAATCCCAAAGTTATTACAAAAATGACAACGCTGGGGGTCAATTTGACCCCGCGCGCCTACTTAAATGGTTACGGTTAAATGAATTCTTGTAATAGTATGAGACTTTAAAGGATAACTTCGACTTAAACAAAGAAAGAAACGCATCAGCAAAATAATGAAATAAAACGCATCAAGTCAGCAGGTCGGAAAATACTTTTGGCAGCGGTATTAATAACCCATTGTTTGTGTTACGTCAGGCGGTCGTCTACCAACAGGGTCGGCCCGAGGTGTAAGCCGGTGAGGCGACCGCCCCAGGCGGTATGTTTATAGGGGCGGCAAAATGACTGTACAGAGGCGGCAAAATGATCAAATGATCCTCTTTAAGAAGAAGGAGAATTTAAAAGTGGGGAATTTTTTTGCTCTTTAAAAATATGTGGGAACGAGAAAAAAAAAGGAATCAAGTCTTTTAAAAAGAGGTAAGGACTTTTTTTTGCTCTTCAAAAATTTTGAACCTCAAATTTTCTTTTCTTGTAGGGGCGGCAAAATTGTTGCGCACTTTTTCTCGAGCCGAGCAAGCCCTGTCCACAAAGGATACATCAAACACTTAACACGCAACGTAAAGTAAATACTACTCATATACAAACTGTCCATGGATGACGTTTACAAAAGAACAAATAGAAAAAAAATACTATTCACAAAGAAATTTAAAAGAGTAAGCTACCTTAATTTTTTATTTTTAATCATAATATTTCCAAAATTTACCTAAAATAGCACTTTCAATGACTTTATTATGGTTACAGGGATATAAAAAGTTTAATAAAATTATTATTGAAGTTCTTAAAAACAGGTGTGATCAAGGCATTTTTGCCAAATTATTATTATATTCACTTCAATAAAATTTTGAATTATTAATTTAATCGATTACAATCTTAATTTTAAATAATTTTTCTTAATGATATTTTGCTTATAAATGAAAAATAAACGTAGTTTACTCTTGTATTTTTTTTTAGTTTTTGTGAACCCTTTATATAAAATCAACCTTTTTTTTCTTCGTAAGTCATATTTTTTACAAGCAATTTTTTTCAAAGACTTTCTTTCAAAAAATTTCATCCGTAGAGAGTCTGTATGTACATATACTACATAAAACTTTACCCCTGGTTACCGCAGTACATTTACGCGCTTTTACCCTCCTGGGAAAAATATTATTGGTGAAAAACCATATTATTTTGATAAAAGAAAAAACAATAAAAGAGTAATATGAAGAGATTTTAGGAACCGCAGAATCATAGAAAAAAAAACATGTTTATTGTAATGATACAACTCTCTTGCTAAATTTGGCCTGGCGTTTCTAATATTTATTTAATTAATTTAATATATAAAAAAGCAACGGTACACCTTGTTCCCAAGCGGCTACCCATTTAACTACTAACCGTGCCCGACGTCACTTTTTATTATCGGACCGGAAATGGTTTGGTAAGGTGGTATAGCCGATACTTAACCCATTAATGCTCAAGGGATCGTTAACGACCCAGAACTAAAATCATCATCTAATCAGTGCTGTTTCTCTAGCAAGTTTAGGATACATGTGTTTGCCTATTTTGAGTTTTTGCGTTTGGTGATTATACACACTGGTTTCTACATTGGGTTTCTCCGTGCAAATTACAGCTGAAAATAAATAAAGTGACTATGTCTTTAAATTGTTATTAGTAAATATTTTCTGTTTCATTTCTTTGTTAATTTAATTGTATTTAATTATTTGTTATATATTCTTGTAAATATTTATTTGCACTTTATATAATTTAATAATAGTATATATGTAGATTACTTGCAGTTTTGTTATCTTGGGTCATTACGACCCCTTAGTCATTTATAAGACTATTTTGAAGTTTTGGCGTTTTTTGGGAAAAAGCCCGTTACAGTTGATAAATTGCCGGAACTCGAACTTTAGATGGTACTAATGTTAAGCTACTCTCATAGTCATATATTTGCCTTTTTTCCGTAAGGAATAACTGCGAAAATACATACTTTGACTTAGGAGACGAATGTAATTCTAAACGAAATCACTGGAGTAACCTGCAACTCAACGCGGAAGAAGCGCCTATACATAAAGAAAATTTACGCATTTTATAATGGAGCAAATAGATAATGGGTAAAATAAGGATATTGTTATCATAGGTATAAGATGAAGAGGCAAAATGTATATTCCAATTTTTAGTCAAAAATATAACAAAAGAAGCAGAGCTAAAACCTCTGGCACATAAAATGTATAGCACATTTATGGGGAAGTAAATCAAATAGATATTGGGCCAGGTGAATAAACTTTAGCAAAAGCTAATACTTGCTTTTTTGTTTCTGGCAAATTTGTATGTTTTAGCTTTTATTAATTTAAGTATAAGCATTTGCTTAGATTTGTTCACTTGACTTATTATTATATACAATTGCAAAATAGCTACGAGAAGAAAAAACTGGCAAACTTCAATATTGTATTGGATTATTTATTTTTGCGGTGCTAATGACAGTTATCCAACTCGCGCTGATGGGTATGATAAAGCTAATTTTTATTCAAAGAGAAAAAAATGCAGTATTTTTAAAGAATAAGTTATTAAATCAAAAGTACCTAAACGATAGAGGACTGTATTGTACCACTTTGGCAGGACGTAGCTCAATAGTCAACAAGAGATAAAATACAGATAAAGATTTTTTTCTAAAACTTAAAACTTTCAAAGACTGTAGGAGTTGACAAATTTCACTACATATCAAAAGTTTTTACAAATTCCATAACATGTATATAAGTTCAAATTTTGGATATCTTTTAATTAAAAAATAAAAAAATAAAATAAATAATTTTATTTTTTATTATCCTATATGTGCCCAAAGGGTCATTAACGATCCACTTATGAAGTCCAAAACTACATATATAAAAGATTTTTTAAATAGTTTTTTAGGATATATTTTAGCATTTTTAAACCCAAAACATGTTTTTTAATTAGCTGATAAAAAGTTTATAGTTCTTGGAATTAATGGGTTTTATGCGGAAAAGTCTACATCTAAGTTTTTTTACTTATTTATTTGGGTTTATTATTAAAGGTGCGATTTGTTACCTTTCGGATACAACACTTATACGTTATAATCTTAAATAATAAGATAAGTGTTACGTTAACTAAGTGTCACAAGTATATGGAAGTTAAAATATTCATTAGAAAGGCTGTCAAAAAAACAAAAAAGTTTTAACAGTAAAAGTTCACTTTTTTGCGGCCAAATAAAAAAACATGCAAATTTAAATAATTAGTTTGTCCAAAACTTTATTTTTATTTAGCGTATATCTTGCTAGATATTGTTAAAAAGCTTATAAAAAGGCCTTTTTAAAATCTAATAGCCAACAATGGTTTCCTTTTAAAAAATGCAAGAATATGTCGTAGCTCAAAAACGAGTCACCTTTTTATTAGGAAGATAATAATCTGCAAGTTTTCTATATACCCTTTTTCCTATTCAAAATATTAACTGAGCTAGAGAAAATAAACAATTTTGGAAAAAGAAACGGTTTTTTAAAAATATCTAGTAAGCCATGATTTTTTGAAAAAAAAAAAATATTTTAACTACGCTCTAAAAACTGCAATTATTTTTCCATTTAACAATCTCTGTAGCTGCAGCAGTTTCCGAAATCCCTTCCCTAAGATTGAAAAAACTCACCCTGTATATAAAATTACATATTTTGATTAAAAAACTTTTAAAATTCGTAAGTAGAACACGTGTTTTATTAAAAACTGCGTTTTGATTGGGAGCTCCTCATATACCTATGTATGGTCATATAATTTTTTTTTAATTTTTGATTGGAGAATCAGATTTTAAATTAAGCCGGCAGGGATACTGAACATCATGTATAATTAAAGTGACCATACGTCCCGTTTTTAACGGGACAGTACCGTTGTTCCGGTGTCCCCAAAGAGCCTATTGGGGCACAAAAAGGCCCGTTTTATAACAATTTTCCAAATGTAGATTGTTGATATTATCTCGCGGAAAATGCCGAAACTCGTTGATTCTCTGCACGGTCTAGAACAGGACGCGAGTGGGAGTTACACTACAAAAAAGTTTGGGAACCCCTGGCCTAAATAAAAAAATGTTTTATACATATTTGGGAATTATTTTTAAGTGCGATTCTGTAAACAAGTATAAGGTGACAGGAACATTTTTACGATGCCAAGGCGTAATTGTGTTTTTAAGAAAAACTTACAAAGAAAATATCTTTTAATAAATCAACAAAATAACATTCCTTCAGATGTACGTTGTGAAAAGTGCCGAACAGAATTTCATATATCGTCATTATCACTTTTAAAGCAAATTTGATTTCCAGAAAAATATAGAAAATGAAGTTGCTGTTAGGATTAAGTTGGAATCTTATTAAAATTTTAATTTTTACTTATCGTGTTAAAATGGCAAGAACCTAAACAATATTTTCCTGCCCTGTCCACTTGTCCCGTTTTCTGTCCAAAAAATTTTCCCTTTATGTATAATATAACTTTAAAAATATTTACCTTAACAAAGGTCTGTACGGATATCTCAAATAGGTTTGCAGCGTATAGTTTTAAAGGCTTTTGTGTTATTTTAATAAAAAATATTAAGTCCCTTTTAAAGCCCTTATTGGTGTCTATCCAGTCACATTCGTACAAGGCAAAAGGAATTTTTCACTCTGAAATGAAAAATATCTTTTATTAACTAAAATTCATCATGCTTGCAACCAAATTAGGACACCCTGAATAGGGTATTCGGATTTCGTTGCAATTGCAGGGTATCTTGGTTATTATTAGAGATAGAGACTTGTGATTTTCGCAAACTTTTGCTTCCTTTTGTTGAAACAAAAGATGAAACCAAAAGATTTTTCTACGAGTACAAATGAAAATGACATAAAACGCACTTTTTGTTCCTTTAGAAAACGAATATTACACGCGTGTTTGAATCTACTTTTTAACACTAGTGTTGAAAAGTAAATATGACAGATGCTTAAATTTTGTTAAAGATATATTTGCAGTATATTTTTTCCCACGACCACATATGAAAATGACATAAAACGCACTTCTTGATCCTTTAGAAAACGAATAATATTACACGCGTGTTGAAATCTACTTTTCAACAGTAGTGTTGAAACGTACATATGACAGATGCTTAATTTCCGTAAAAAAAACATTTGCAGTATTTTTTAACAAACTGAAGGTTTTGACTACCCAGTGTTAACACACATTATGTTTTTTTTAAATTATATTAATTTAAATTTTATATTCAAGGTTTTATAAGTTTATGGACAATATTTTATAGCAAATGCTTTTAATAATAATAGGCAAACCATTAAATACATGGAAGTGTCTAAAGTTCCGAATGCGGAAACATGTAGGGATCCCGATTTGTAAAATTTTAACCTAACTACAAAATGCCACGCGATTTTTCTTTTTTTTAATCTAAATAATTCATTCATTTTTAAAATAGGCCAAGATCTAGTAGGATAAAAATGAAATTATCTTTAAACGAGAGATGAAATTTAAGTTTAAGTTTTACTTATTATTATTTAGAAACGTATATTTATTTAGTGTTTTGTTTAGTGACGAGGTGTTTTTACGTAATTTGAAAAACTTTATTAATGAAATAACAGTTTATGCACTTTTGTAAGGTAACTAAAATTAAATTTTAAATTACATGCTTTTATATACAATTAAAGGTATTTTTTTATTAGGATTTTATGACATTGATTTGCGTTTAATTTTTTGTCAAATTATCCTGTCTGTGTTGAAATTATTGATATAAAAAAACTAACCTAGGATTTTTGGTATTAGATATTTTTTGGTCGTAGGAAAAATATTGTACATAACTCGTGTCCAAAGTGATTTTCATACTCGCGGTATTGTTGAACTTGACGCTATCGCCTCGTGCGATAACATTCCCACTCTTGTAAAATATATCACTTTCGACATATAATATGCCATTTCATGGGCCTCTTCTTTTTTGACTTACAGGGCGAGATTAATTTTTTTTTCATTTTAGGATCCCACTCGTATTGGTTTTTAAAATTAAGCAAATTAAAACCGTTGTTAGGGCTCTCATCGAAAAAAATTTACCTATATATTAACAAATAATTTTAGTGACACAATATATTTCATAGGCGATTTTGTCTTGCTTTTGATGCATTTAATGTCGTATTTTTTAAATATTAGAACATTAATTTTTTTTTAAATTTTATATTTCTCAAAATAAGGTAAAATTGGTGATTACCAGCTCATGCAGAATCTTAAGGTATAGATACATAAAGTTTAGTCATTTTTTATTTATATTTCCTGCGAAAAATTCTGAAAACGGCGACAAGTCTATGATAAAACAACTATTATCCAATAGAATGTGCATTAAAAAGGGGATGCTGGCACCCGCCGAGGCAAGAACAATTTTTAAAGGGTCCAGTATTAAAATAGGTAAAGTTTCTTTTGCAATTTGCTCTTGTTTTGATAAGTGATTTGACTTAATGTATTAAGAAGATATTACCGATATTTGGTAGAAGTAAGAATATTTAGATATATTGTGACAACGTATTTTTTTCTTTAGCCAAATACGTCGCCTGGGGTGCGTAACTCGGATGGGGTAGTGGACACTTTAAACTCACTTTAAAAAATAAATAAAAAAGATTATATTTTTGCACCAAATAAAATTACAATTTTACCAGTATAATACTATCAACATCTCCCCTTCTTCCCTTAAACTATTCGGACAATGGGAACACAAAGTATTTTTTCGAAGTCAGGATTCTACTACCCCCTTCCTAAAATTTTGTTCTCTTTAAATATTAAATTTTTCAGTGTTTGATTTGCGTTTCTAGGCGACCCAGCTTGTTTAATGTTTTTATTTTATTATTATAAGAGTAACCTAGAATATTGTTTGATTTACACTTTTTAAACCTTGACACCTCACGTATATTTTTATGTAGCAAATTTCCCTAGTGTTAAGTAACCCAATTAAAATTTAAATTTTCCAAAAATGTATATTTTTAAAATTCCCAAAATGTATATTTTTTTATACTAGGTGTTCACAATATTTTCGATTTAAGCTGTTTTGCAAAGGTTTAGTAAATCTATTTTTGGCATTAATATTAACTTTTTAAAGAAGTAGTTACAAAAATTCAATAGGCCGGTAATACAACAATATTTTTTAAATCGATCTAATTCCGTCTTATTAAGTCGAAAGCGCAAATAATAGCTACTATTTTTAATAATATTTTTTATGATATTTGAAGTTACAAAAAAAACATTTTGTTTCGGTAATAAGAAAAAAAAACTTTAAAAAAAATTAAAATTCATTACCAGCCTAAAAGTTTTTGGATAAAAAGAAGATTAAAAATTTCTCTTATTTAGCTTTAAAAAGTCAACATTTATAAATAATATACGATTTTAAAATGCGATTTAACGAAAATCGGTCTAAGATATCGATTTAAATAGGATATACCTTTTTTATGCAAAAATTATAAAGGAATCAAACGGTCAAAGCAAAATGTCAAATTTGTACCTGGGTCAAAATTTGCAATGGGTAAAAATATGTTAAATTTACCTACTTTTTCTTCTAGGTCTGAAGCAAACCAGCATGGCAAAAGTAGGAGGTTAGCAATAGCAAGCGTACTTCCAAGTATGCAAGGAAAAAAGTATGATGTAGGATCAGTCTAAAATTTAAAAAAAACAATGTTGTATACACCTGTAGATTATAAATAGTACATTATACACCTAGGGAATAAAGTGGTTTTTTAAACTCCGAGACAGAAAGTTTATATCTTGAAGGATATAAAAACACTTTAGTCCTGAGGTGTATATACTCTTTATGCACTTTAGAGTATGTAAAACGTTAAAAAATATTTATAATAAATAATGAAAAGAAAAATAAATGTTTTTATTGGAGATTACACGACAGCTGACTGACATGAATGACAGCACACTACATTTATTATTAAATAAAAATTTAGATGTTTTTTATAGTTAATATTGTTCGAACCTTTACATTTCTATTGCATTAGCATATTATTATGTTATAGGTACATGTCATTCAGGTTTAGCGTATTAATATATTATTTTTAAATAAATATCTAAATTTAGCTTTCATTGCAAATAAATTTACTTTAAATACCTTGGGATTTAAAGTACATTTAAAATCCCTAGTAATTTAAAGTACCACTTTTTTTCGAAAAATAGGGATTTATAGTATCCTTTAAAACCCCAAGGTGCATAATAGTATATTACTAACCTGGGGACTAAAGTGTCTCTTTTAATCCCGCAGCGAAAGGTTTGTAACCCGACGTAGGGAGGGCTACAATTCGCCAAGGGATTCAAGCACACTTTAGTCACAAGGTTAATATACTATTTTATGCACTTTAGACTGCAAGAAACTAAAAATGAAAAAACTATAAAAATTAACTATGGACCACTACGGTATAGTAAAATTATTGTTAATGATTAACAGCTCGTATTACTAACAGTATTTTGGATTCATTTACAATTTGGTGTGTTCTGAAACTGTTGCTATGGTACAAAACAAATTTGTTGTTATCATACCGCGTTCCCAAACTATGAGTTTAGAGAAATCGTACAGCATTTTTTCGAAAATAAACATTAAAGAGGCCGCCGAAGTGGCCATTGCTGACCTTCTTCCACAAAAATCTCACGAGGCTTACAAGAAACAGTTCCTTGATTATCGAAAATGGTGCGCTGAACAGCAGGCGGAAAATTTTACGGATGAAAAGGTGCTTCTGGCTTACTTTCTGCAGAAGTCAAAAAGCTTAAGGCATCTTCTTTATGGAGCCAATATTCCATGATCAAAGCCACAATAATATCTGAAGCCAACATCGACATCAGCAAATATAGTCAACTTACGGCATTTCTAAAGAGACAGAATGACCATTACAAGCCGAAGAAGTCCAAGACACTGAATCTCGTCAATATAAAGGAATTTCTTCAAAATGCTCCAGATTAAGAAGAGATCTAGGACAAAAGGTAGGATTTTTTCAACACTTTAAGTATTTTTTTGTTAGTACTACTATAAGTACAATATATTGATTGTTTTTATACACAAAACTACAAAATTTACTAATATGAAACTAATTTTGTTGCAGGTGGCGCTGATTATGGAAGTTGCCGGAGCATGTCGGCTCTGCCAGTTGTCTTGGATCATAAAAGCTTTTTTCTGGTGAATCTACGGGACAAAAAATCAGGAAAGGATCGCTAGTTTTTAATAAAAACGTCTAGTGAAAACTCTTAGAATGTAGTGAAAATGGTGAGAAAATATATTCGTCCAAGGCCATTTACACAGCATACAAGATTTTTGTGTTCTACAAAAATGGGAAATGCATAACTTAGCCTACAGGAAACAATACATTTGGACTACCAAGCAGAATTGCTGACTATTTGCGACTTCTAAACGCAAACCTATATACTGGGCATTGTCTCCACAGATCATCAGTTTCTTTACTTGCCGACTCGAAAGCAACCATAGATGTGTTAAAAAGACATGGTGGCTGGAAAAGCAGTTCTGTCGCTGAAGGTTATGTTGAAATTTTATTGTATTAAAAAAGAATGTTGCTGATCAAATTTTCACCAATGTCTTCTTCGATGTTAATATGGCATCAGCAGCAAACATAGGATTTTAGGAATATTTTAAGGCCCGTCGCAAACACAGCGAATTGTGGTCGCCACCGGCGGCCGCTTCTAGTCGCTATACACGGCGACTTGCAGTCGCCACTGGTGGCCGCTACAAGGGGCTTTATACGACCACCGGTGGTCGCCACTACTCACTTCTATAACCAAAGTGTGTCAGTCATTTTCAATACTTTAAAATGGACGCGCTACTCATGTTTTTGATAGAAAGAAGACGATAAAGAAGGCGTATGTTACAAAAATATCGTCGTTTTTAGGTACAGTTATTTTTACTCATCAGACACGACGCCAATTTTTATGATTTTTAGCATACAGGGTGCTGATTACAAACCAGAAATAATTTTTAGACGGCAAAGTTCTGTTTTATCCGCCATCCTAAACATCGGTACTTTTTTCGAAAATCATCCTGTACCATCGAAAATATAACAGACATCAAAAAAGGTAAAGAGTGTTAAATTAAACCGCATAAAAATACATAATATACTACCGCAACCACAAAATTCACTTTTCAGAGAAAAATCGCAATATTAATTCTGGTATAATCTTAAAATATACAGACTGTTCAGAAAGGTAAAAAAACAATGTTGTATACACCTGTAGATTAGTATAATCTTAAAATATACAGACTGTTCAGAAAGGTAAAAAAAACAATGTTGTATACACCTGTAGATTATAAATAGTACATTATACACCTAGGGAATAAAGTGGTTTTTAAACTCCGAGACAAAAAGTTTATATCTTGAGGGATTTAAAAACACTTTAGTCCTGAGGTGTATATACTCTTTATGCACTTTAGAATATGTAAAACGTTAAAAAATATTTATAATAAATAATGAAAAGAAAAATAAATGTTTTTATTGGAGATTACACGACAGCACACTACATTTATTATTAAATAAAAATTTAGATGTTTTTATAGTTAATATGGTTCTACCCTTTACATTTCTATTGTATCAGCATATTTTTATGTTATATGTACATGTCATTCAGGTTTAGCGTATTAATTTTTTTTTTTTAATAAATATCTAAATTTAGTTTCATTGCAAATAAATTTACTTTAAATCCCTTGGGATTTAAAGTACATTTTAAATCCCTAGTAATTTAAAGTACCACTTTTTTTCAGAACTATAAAAATTAACTATGGACCTCTACGGTATAGTAAAATTATTGTTAATGATTAACAGCTCGTATTACTAACAGTATTTTGGATTCATTTACAATTTGGTGTGTTCTGAAACTGTTGCTATGGTACAAAACAAATTTGTTGTTATCATACCGCGTTCCCAAACTATGAGTTTAGAGAAATCGTACAGCATTTTTTCGAAAATAAACATTAAAGAGGCCGCCGAAGTGGCCATTGCTGACCTTCTTCCACAAAAATCTCACTAGGCTTACAAGAAACAGTTCCTTGATTATCGAAAATGGTGCGCTGAACAGCAGGCGGAAAATTTTACGGATGAAAAGGTGCTTCTGGCTTACTTTCTGCAGAAGTCAAAAAGCTTAAGGCATCTTCTTTATGGAGCCAATATTCCATGATCAAAGCCACAATAATGTGAACACCTAGTATAAAAAAGTATACATTTTGGGAATTTTAAAAATATACATTTTTGGGAAATTTAAATTTTAATTGGGTTACTTAACATTGGGAAATTTGGGACATAAAACAATACGTGAGGTGTCAAGGTTTAAAAAGTATAAATCAAACAAATTTCTAGGTTACTCTTATAATAATAAAACAAAAACATTAAACAAGCTGAGTTGCCTAGAAATGCAAAACAAATACTGGAAAATTTGATATTTAAAGAAGAGAGAAAGAAATTAAAGGGGATTGTTTATCAGATAACAAGCAGTTAGTGAAGTAAAGTATAAAGTTAAAGTTAAAGTTACGCCCCGTACGGGCTATCCCTAGGGATATGCCCGTACTAAATTTAGTTAATTAAATAGGTTAAGTTGGTTTTTTTTTTAAATGTAAAGTTAGTTTTGGTAGTCCACCGGTCTCATGGTCCAAGAAGATAGTTCCATATGGTACATTGCCCTAGTGACGTAAAGTGACCCTGTATGTATATTTCATAACTACTAACGTCACATATGGTGGAGGCGCCCCCGTTCCCAGTGACCTTTGTGAAACGTCGGTTATGGTAAGCTGTGCCCGCCCCAGTTCCAGTGCCCTTTGTGATGCGATAGGAAAAGTCGCTCATGGTACGCCCTTCCTACCCCTCAGTGAATTTGTGGAAGAAAATGCCATATATATGGTAAAGGCGTCCCGTTCCCCGAAGAAGAAATGTGTGTGAAATGACGAAGATGGGGAAAATATGTTGCGTAGCGTAGCTGCAAGGAGGTAGCAGCGTAGCTACAAGAAAAGGAAGATAAGGTATATCTTCAGTTTTGAAATATGGCTAAATGGTGTTAGCCAGAGTTGTTAAAGAAGAATATTTATTTGCGTTGAAGTTATTGTGTTACGTCGTGAAGACGGAGTTTAGAAGTAGCATGAGGCTGCATTAGCACTGGAAGCCGCAGCTCTAGTATGGGGAAGAGCTCTGAAGTATGGTCTTGAATTGTGGGGTGCAAGACAGTTAAGCGGCCCTGAGGAAGCTCAGGATATGGGGAAATTGGCATGAAGTTGCAGTAACCTGATGTGGAAGAAGAAAATGGGACTGAAAGGCAGACATTGGTACGTGGAGAAGTACGGGACAAATGGCCAATGGAACGCACCATCAAGGACATGGACAGGCAAGCAAGGTGGACGCAAATTTAACATTGGGAAATTTGGGACATAAAACAATACGTGAGGTGTCAAGGTTTAAAAAGTATAAATCAAACAATTTTCTAGGTTACTCTTATAATAATAAAACAAAAACATTAAACAAGCTGAGTTGCCTAGAAATGCAAAACAAATACTGGAAAATTTGATATTTAAAGAAGAGAGAAAGAAATTAAAGGGGATTGTTTATCAGATAACAAGCAGTTAGTGAAGTAAAGTATAAAGTTAAAGTTAAAGTTACGCCCCGTACGGGCTATCCCTAGGGATATGCCCGTACTAAATTTAGTTAATTAAATAAGTTAAGTTGGTTTTTTTTTTTAATGTAAAGTTAGTTTTGGTAGTCCGCCGGTCTCATGGTCCAAGAAGATAGTTCCATATGGTACATTGCCCTAGTGACGTAAAGTGACCCTGTATGTATATTTCATAACTACTAACGTCACAATAATATCTGAAGCCAACATCGACATCAGCAAATATAGTCAACTTACGGCATTTCTAAAGAGACAGAATGACCATTACAAGCCGAAGAAGTCCAAGACACTGAATCTCGTCAATATAAAGGAATTTCTTCAAAATGCTCCAGATTAAGAAGAGATCTAGGACAAAAGGTAGGATTTTTTCAACACTTTAAGAATTTTTTTGTTAGTACTACTATAAGTACAATATATTGATTGTTTTTATACACAAAACTACAAAATTTACTGATATGAAACTAATTTTGTTGCAGGTAGGCGCTGATTATGGAAGTTGCCGGAGCATGTCGGCTCTGCCAGTTGTCTTGGATCATAAAAGCTTTTTTCTGGTGAATCTACGGGACAAAAAATCAGGAAAGGATCGCTAGTTTTTAATAAAAACGTCTAGTGAAAACTCTTAGAATGTAGTGAAAATGGTGAGAAAATATATTCGTCCAAGGCCATTTACACAGCATACAAGATTTTTTGTGTTCTACAAAAATGGGAAATGCATAACTTAGCCTACAGGAAAAGATACATTTGGACTACCAAGCAGAATTGCTGACTATTTGCGACTTCTAAACGCAAACCTATATACTGGGCATTGTCTCCACAGATCATCAGTTTCTTTACTTGCCGACTCGAAAACAACCATAAATGTGTTAAAAAGACATGGTGGCTGGAAAAGCAGTTCTGTCGCTGAAGGTTATGTTGAAATTTTATTGTATTAAAAAAGAATGTTGCTGATCAAATTTTCACCAATGTCTTCTCCGATGTTAATATGGCATCAGCAGCAAACATAGGATTTTAGGAATATTTTAAGGCCCGTCGCAAACACAGCGATTTGTGGTCGCCACCGGCGGCCGCTTCTAGTCGCTATACACGGCGACTTGCAGTCGCCACTGGTGGCCGCTACAAAGGGCTTTATACGACCACCGGTGGTCGCCACTACTCACTTCTATAACCAAAGTGTGTCAGTCATTTTCAATACTTTAAAATGGACGCGCTACTCATGTTTTTGATAGAAAGAAGACGATAAAGAAGGCGTATGTTACAATAATATCGTCGTTTTTAGGTACGGTTATTTTTTACTCATCAGACACGACGCCAATTTTTATGATTTTTAGCATACAGGGTGCTGATTACAAACTAGAAATAATTTTTAGACGGCAAAGTTCTGTTTTATCCGCCATCCTAAACATCAGTACTTTTTTCGAAAATCATCCTGTACCATCGAAAATATAACAGACATCAAAAAAGGTAAAGAGTGTTAAATTAAACCGCATAAAAATACATAATATACTACCGCAACCACAAAATTCACTTTTCAGAGAAAAATTGCAATATTAATTCTGGTATAATCTTAAAATATACAGACTGTTCAGAAAGGTAACGTCATATGTGATAGGGTAAGTCAATATATTATTAGTACCTAATATACTGGTTAAGCAGGTGGATATTGGGATATCGTCGAATAAAGTAACAAAAAAGGATGTATGTGACTAATCCAATCAGATGTGTTTACATGCAGGTATTCACATTAGATTGTATCTTTTCTTTACATTGCCTATGTGTTATGTTATTTAGCTGATTCTGTATAAAAAAGTTGTATTAGGCTTTCTTAGGGAATTATTACCCTCAAACTTAAAATAAAAAAAAATAATTTTAATATATTTCGACTGTTGCCACAGGACCAATGATATTTGGGCAACTAAATTATCACTTACTTATGCTTGTTTCTATAGTTAAACGCCTGCCTATTTAAATTTCTGGTACTTTTTATGCAATAAAAATAAAAAGTAAAAAAATTAAACCGTCATTTGTATATGTGCCAAAATAACATCTTATTGGGCAACTTTATTAAACGCTTAAAAAAACACATTTGTTTCAAAATTGTAAAAAAATATTTGAAGAAATTGGTTAACCTCAATTTTCCCTAGAAACCATAACGAATAGGAAAAAAGGCTGTTTAATCAGGTAGTTTTAGAAAAATATTAATCCAAATTTTTATTTTTTAAAGTAATATATTAGCGATTTTGAATATAGATGAAGATAACGCAAAAAATTATCTTTTTTTTAAATATTATAAATAAAAAAGTATACAGGTATAGTCCATCTGTGGACAAACTGTATATAAATACCCTACCGGCATTTTTTTCTAATAATTCTTTTTTTTACTAGCAAAAATAGCGTATTTAGTCGATGTGGTCGTGTTTGCGAAGAAACAAAAGTGGCCGCCACCGGCTACAAGCAGCTTAAAGCTTAAATGAGCCACCATGAACGCCAAGTCTGCGACGTGTCTACGTAAATTGCATGAAAATATTAGTTAGCAGCATGTGGCGGCCACCGGTGGCGAACACAATATAAACATCGCTACTTTTTTCGACAATCCTCCCGTACCATCGAAAATATAACAGATATCAAAAAAGTAAAGAGTGTTAAATTAAACCACATAAAAGTACATATGCTACCACAACCACAAAATTTAATTTTGATGGATGAGGAAAATGGCAATAATAATTCTGGTATGATCTTAAAATATACAGACTGTTCAAAAAGGTAATGTCATATGTAATAGGGTAAGTCAATATATTGTTAGTAACTTATATAAAAAAAAATGTATTAGGCTTCGTTAGGGAGTTATAACTGAAAGTTAGAATAAAAAAATATTTTAATTATAACCTTTCGACTGTTGCCACAGGACCAATAATATTTGGGCAACTAAATTATCACTTACTTATGCTTGTTTCTATAGTTAAACGCCTGCCTATTTAAATTTCTAGTACTTTTTTATGCAATAAAAATAAAAATTAAAAAAAATTAAACCGTCATTTTTATATGTGCCAAAATAACATCTTAGTGGGCAACATTTTTAAACGCTTTTATTAAAAAAAAAATAAAAACATATTTGTTTCAATATTGAAAAAAAATTTAAAAGAATTTGGTTAACCTCAATTTTCCCTAGAAACCATAACGAATAGGAGAAAAACAAAGGCTGTTCAATCAAGTAGTTTTAGAAAAATATTAATCCAATTTTTTATTTTGAAAGTAATATGTTAGGTTAGCGATTTTGAATAAAGATGAAGATAACGCAAAAAATTATCTTTTTTAAATATTATAAATAAAAAATTTTACAGGTATAGTCCATCTGTGAACAAACTGTATATAAATACCCTACCGGCATTTTTTTCTAATAATTCTTTTTTTTACTAGCAAAAATAAAAGGTTAAAAAAATTAAACCGTCATTTTTTAAGTGCCAAAATAACATCTTCGTAATTTTAAATCTCCCTGTATATTATGAGGCAAATTTTTAAACGCTTTTATCAAAAAAAAAAAAAAAAACATACTTGTTACAAAATTGTAAAAATATATTTTAAGAATTTGGTTAACCTCAATTTTCCCTAAAAACCATAACGAAAAAAAATGCTGTTCTATCAGGTAGTTTTAAAAATATAGTAGTTTCAAGTAATATATTAGCGATTTTGAAGATGTTAGATAAGGCAAAAGATATCTTTTACTTTAAATATTAGAAATAAAAAAGTTTACAGGTATATTCCATCTGTGGACAAACTGTATATAAATACCCTACCTGCATTTTTTTTCTAATAATTCTTTCTTTTAAGTAATAAAAATAGCGTATTCAGTCGATGTGCTCGTGTTTGCACAGAAAAAAGTGGCCGCCACCGGCTACAAGCAGCTTGAAGCTTGGATGAGCCACCACGAATGCTAAGTCTGCGACGTATCTATTTAAACTGCATGAAAATATTAGTCAGCAGCGTGTGGCAGCCACCGGTGGCGACCACAAGTCGCCCATAATTTTTAAACTTAAATAGCGCCTCTTTAAAATATGAATAACTTTTCTGCAATATGAAAATTCAATACAGGGTGTCCATAAATATGTTAACAATCTTTCGAATTCATTTAGAACATATGAAAATATTATGATAATTTTTTATAAACTTTTTTCTTACATCTCTCTTTACTGAGATATGTGACCTGAAAAGACGCCGCTAAAAATCGGTTTTTCTTAAATAACTCTTATGGTTGATACTTAATTTAGTAAAATTATTTTTTACACCCTGTATATATATATATATATATATATATATATATATATATATATATATATATATATATATATATATATATATATATGTATATATTATTATTGAATAACTATAACCCTTAGCTAAAAAAGGTGCTTCTATATTGATTAATTACCGCGTTTTAAGAAAATACAATTTTTTCCTATTTTTTCCTCAAATATGGTTGTATTATTTAATTGTGTATTTCAGTTTAACATAAATTTTCTTTATACCTATGCATTCTCTAGCTTTAAATATCAAAGAATATGAAACTCTTGCTGCAACAATATTTTTTATTGTAGTAATAATAAAAAAAAAAATCTAAAAAGCTATTTAGTGCTAACTGCAACAGATAATCCTAATTTTTTAAGATGTTCCCACAACACAAAAACTGTTTGGATCGAAAACGCTTTAGTTTATCAATATTAAACAAGTTCTTTATAGAGTAAGATACCAGAGCTCCCAGACCTACGTCATTTTAGCAAAGCTAAAATTTTAAGGATTAATATAAACAATTTCAGAAGTGTAAAAAGTAAGGTCCGTGTATTTTGACTTTGGGTTCGTAGTCGGTCATAGGCGTACGTAAACTTTATTATCTTAAATCGTTTTGAAACCGAAATATCTTTTTAACCCCTGACCATTTTTTCTTAAAAGATAATAAAGGCAGGTAATAAAGATACAGAATATAAATTCTCCCTAATGGTGTTTTAAACATGGGCAAAGCATTAGGGCAAACGCGTCACTTTTTTGTCGGACAACTTTACCACAATATTTTACATGCAATTCTTAAACATTGTAAAACAAATCGTAAGGGATAAAATAAAGCTCAACCAAGTATTCATTAGCTTTGGTTATAGTTACGAAACCCGCCCAATCCGGTACCCAAAACATATGTCAATGTTCCTCATGGTTTCGTGACTGTAACACTTACGATTTTTGGCACAATGTTTAAAAATTGCATGTAAAACATTGTGGTTAACCTGTTTGACAAAAAAGTGATGCGTTTGCCCAGTCTGACACCCGAAACATTTGACATTGACTGGCTGGGTTAAAGCGCCGGTTACATATATTGCGGTATAAATATTCCTGGTACGCATGTCAAATGGAACCCCCTAAAAGGTTTTAAAAGTGTTCCTAATATGAAGTCTATTTCATTAGTGGTCCAGGAACTACTTCTTTTTTATTATAAAAAGAAATCCCCACCCTTAATAAAGTTTTGATGAAGCTTGGCCAAGATAACAGTATTCCGCTAGTAAAGTAAAAACTTTTATGAATAATTTAAAAAATGATTAAATTCTAAAAAGCACTCTTGCTATATAAATATTGCCAGTTGCGGTTAAAATATTATGTTCCTTCGTCATTGCCTAAAATAAACCAAATTAAAATAGCTGCTGATTCTATTGATATTATATTGATATTATTTGAATAATGAGTAGGGTAGATATACCGTTTGGGGCCACTTTAAGCAGTTTTGTTTCTTTTACGTAGAATTAAAGTATGTTGAATGAATTATGGAATAACGAAATATGTAATAAAAACGTTTCTAGTGTATAAATGTTTAAATTATAAAAATTTTAAACCTTTAAACTTTACTTTAATACCAAAAAAGTAATACAATTTTATCTTAGTTCCTATTGCACCAGTAGTGCCTAAACTAAATAACATGTTTTATTAGAGGAAATTTTATAAATATTTACACAACTAATTATTAAAATATCAAAGTATTTTTAATTTACCTTAACAAAATACAATAATGGGACGCCATTCTATCTATGAAAAAAATAAGTGCATAAAAAATTATTTTTGTATTAAATGTATATTTTTTAAAGCTAAAACTAATAAAAAAATTGAACAAACATGTTTTAACATTCCCTGTATCAATTAGAAAACAAAGTCAGGGGTGGAAAAAGTAATGGTTAATGCAATTTATTTTCGAGACACAAAAGGAAGAGAAGAAATATGTATCAGATTTTGTCAATTTATTTATTTACAAAATAATACAGCTTTTTGTAATTAAAAATAAAAATAAGATGTATATAACAAAATGTAAATAATTTTTTTATCGAATTCAACACTAAGAAGAAATTTTAGTTTTTAGAAAATGCTCCAATTTACATGTCTTTTTATATTAGTTCTAAAAATGTGCTTACACATCTAAAAATCATATTTTATTGTCATTATTTATTACAACCACATTTAAGCACGAAGCTTTAGATATGTATAATAAAAACTTAACCTTTGATTTTTATATTTGGATGACCACATTAATTCCGTTAGTATTATTAGAGGAACACATATCAAATATAAAGTTATTTTCTTAAAGTTGTTTACCATGTATTTTTATTCATTATACAATATACTCTAAACATTGGCCATATTTCCAAAGCAATTAACACTTAAATATAACAATCGTATTTTTTTAACGTTGTTTAAAATTATTTTTATTAGTTTTAAAATATATAAGATGTTCTATTAAAAAAAAAACAACTATGTGTTATTATAACTTTAAAATAAAAGTAAATGGAAAAAATATAGGTACGCCCCTAAATTCTACCTAAAAAGTCATTTTTTTTCTATTTCTAACTAACGAAACCAGTTAAAACCTCTAAATGTGTGTTAAAAATTGACACCGAGAATGTGCAATCCGATTTGTTCTAACTATTTTGGTTTCTTCAATTCCCTGCATGAATAATAAAAGGCGCTACCCTGTACAGGGTATCAAGGTGTAAATTTACCCCTCCCTTAACTTTTTTATTTTTTATCGTACAAAATAATTTAAAAAAAAACGGTTTGTTGGATTTTAAATCGGATATTTATTATCTCTTAAGATATACAGGGTACGACAAAAAGTATGAATGTTTAAGTCGATATATTATTTTACCAATAATAAGATCTTTAAAAAAAAAACAATTTTTTTAAATCCATCTCAATCAGTTTTTGAAATATGACAGGTAAGTTTAAAGAATAAATTTTAATTTCCATTAGAAACGTAATAAACTGACATCCCCTAACTTCTTTTATTTTTTACCGTATAAAAGAAAAAAAACTGCGTTTTGTTAGAATGATTTTGTAGTATTTGTATCTTTTATCAGAGTTTTTGTTTGTCTTAAAATATATATGGTACGAAAAAAGTATGATTTTTTTTTTAAATAAAACACCCACACCATTTTAAACATAATTTAAAGAGCGTTACAACTACTATATAGACTATATTTTATGGGTCTATCTTTATTGGTTTTGGAAATATGGCCATAAACAAAATTATTGGGCAATTATTGCCACAATATTACAAATCTACCTACATACTTAATAAAATGTATACTTATTTTTTAAATTTGAATGTCCATATTTCTAAAACCAATGAAGATTGTTATATCAAATGTAGTAAAGCTCTTCAAAAGATTTTTTATCAGTGATATAATATACAGGGTGTTCCATTACAAAAAAATATACTTTTTGTCCTACCCTGTATATTTTAAGAGTTATTAAAAATCTAACAAATAATACAAAAACTACAGAATTAATCCAACATACTGATATAATTATTTATGTGTACAATAAAACTAAAAAATTAGGAGGGTGTAAATTTATAACTTGACACCCGGTAAATATTCCAATAAAAAATTAAGAAAAAACTTCCTATAAAGATATGTCTTAAACGTCTCAGTTTTTAAACTACGGGGTGTTAAAAATGTAAGTATTTATTGTTTTTTTGCAACAACTTTTATACTAATTCAGGCATTTTTTAAAAATTTGGTGGGCGCTTCCTATTCATCAGAAGACATTAAAAAAGTGGTACGACACTGCATTTTTCCAAAATAAAAATACTCTTTAAAACTCCCATTAGGTAACTTTTTTATTTGATGCACGGTTTTCGAGTAAATAAATAGAACAAATAACGAAGGTGATTTTTACTAAAGAACTTAATAATATGTATACGAAATTACCATCCGAGAAAAGTTATTTATTTATTTATTTACGCAAAAAGGGGAAAGAGAGGCTTCATACAGTTTTTATATTTTGCTTTGTGGAATGCCGTGTTTTAAGTATATCTCTTTTAATTTACACACTAGTAGCTTAATTATTTTATATTGGAGCAGAACCTTAATCTTATTAAAAATCTACATGCGCGAGTTTCTATAAAACTTTTACAAAAAAGCAAAGTGTATGAATGTACCCCACTGATGGGGTACATATATACAACCGAAGGGGCACATTTACCATCACTATTTATTCGTCATAATTATGGTTTATTATTGTTTTATACCATACTTTATAAAAAAACACAAATTCATTTTTTTAACATAAAAACAAATACGCTACTCAAAAGAATTATCGCATATGCTCAATTAATTTTTAATCGCCCTGTATGATGTGCTGTTGAAAGGGAGTAGTCAAATTTGTAATTATAAAATATCAGAAATAGGTAAGGGCATAAATTATTCACAAATGAGATTTCTTCCTTTTAACAGCACATTATATAAGGCGATTAAAAATTATTCATTTTTTCAAATTTTTTTATCACCCCGTAGGATGTATTGCTAACAGTAAATAACAACGGTTACGCCAAAGTTATAGCTTCACCTTTCTTTAACATTTTCTGTTTTTAATTGTCTTAATAACTTAATCATTAAAAGAGTTATGGCCATTTAAATCAAAGCATTTTTGTATTAAAGCTTATGAAAGAAATCGAGCATATGCGATAATTGTTTTGAGTAGTGTAGTAAAATTCAAAATTAAAAAACAGTTTTTATCTAAATCTGTTAATGCCTATTTTAACATCGCAATAGTTTTGTGATATGAACATAAGTAACGATTAGTGTTATTAAACGGTCTTTACGTTACATGTATGGTTATCTGCCAAAGACACTTATTAACATTCTTTGTTTTAGTCAGTTATATTTATTAAAACTAACAATCTCAAAATGCAAAAAAAAAATATTGATTATAATGTATAATTAATTATATCCAATAAAAAAACTCTAGTTAACACAAAGATACCTCAACTTACAAAACCTAAAATTATTATGCCTATGTGATTAACAGATTTTTACCTAAGATCTGTGGTAATTTCATAAAGCACCCTGTTTTTTTTGTAAAAATAAAACCATTACTTTAGCTAAACTACTTTATATAATATTTATAACTATAATCGTCTGTGTAACAAAAAATAGTAGTTAAAAAGATATTCATAAAGGGCCAGGGGTACATTTATACAGTATGAATGTGCCCCATATACCTGTGTATGAATCCGCCCCATCACATGCTAATTAATGAAAAATATGAAATACACTGAGAGAAATTTCTAGCAACCATAATTAAAGTTTTAATAATCATAACTAAATTATCTCAGTTAAATAGGGGACAGATAAGATCAGTTAATGTCATAATTAAAGTTGACTTTCTACTTCCAAATTAGTTACTATAACTAAGTCGGCTTAATAACCGAAAAATATCTGATATGTTAGCGACCATTATTTGGCATTGGTAGTGTGGTTATTAAAGTCGTCCAGTTACCGCTGTTAGTCCATGACATTATGGTAATTAAGTCATTTACTTTTTACTGCTCAATGGACTTAGTTGTGACTGATATTCAATCTTATTATCAGTATTACTATATCAACATTATGGTAATACCTAAGCTTTAATTAAAGTAGCAAAAAATGTAGCTTGCTGGAATACAGGGTGTCCGGAAAGGTGAGGTCAAAAATGATAGGGGTGGTAGAGTGAGCCAAAATAATGTTAGTACTTCATATAAAAAGAAGTTCTATCGCGCTTCCTTAGGGAGTTATGAGGTTTAAAGTTAGAATATAAAAAATAGTATTTCATTAATAACTTTTGAACGGTTGCCACAATAATAATGATATTTAGGCATTTAAATTAACTCGTACCAATGCTTTTTCCATAGGCAAATGATGCGCCGTAAGTCATAATTATACAGAGTGAGACGAATTTTTCGTTTATTTAATGCATTTCTTACAGAGGTAAAAAATTACATTTTGGTTTGACCGTATAATTTCTCTATCAGTTTTGTACCAAAAGGTATACTTTATTTAAATTGATACCGTGAACCGTTTTTCATATAAACGCATTTTAAATCCAGACATTTTGTATGTAATAAAAAATCAATTTTTTAAGAAAATTATTAAAATATGGTAAAATTTTTAAAAAACAGTCTTTATTTGTGTTATAAAGTTTCAAAGGCCTTTAAACACCATTTTTAACCACATTTTAATATTTTCCTCAAAAAATTGATTTTTTTGTTATATACAAAATAGGGGTATGTCTGGTTTTAAAATGCGATTTTATGAAGAATGGTCCAAGATATCGATTTACATGGTATACCTTTTTGTACAAAAATGATGAAGGAATTAAACGGTCAAACCAAAATGTCAAATTTTTAATCTCTGTAAAATATGCATATAATAAACGAAAAAATTCGTCTTACCCTGTATAATTATGAATTGCTGCGCTATCATTTGCCTCTGGAAAAACACTGGTATGAGTTTATTTAAATGCCCAAATATAATTTTTATTGGGGTAACCGTTTAAAAGTTATAAATGAAATACATTTTTTTATTATAACTTTAAACGTCAAAAACTCCCTAAGAAAGCGCGATAGAACTTTTTTCATATGAAGTACTAACATTATTTTGGCTCACTCTATCACTTCTACCATTTTTGACCTTACCTTTCGAGACACCCTGTATAAGCCTTAGTTATTGTAGTATATGGCTTTAGTTGCTTCAGCAAATAAGCTCTAGTTTCTGTAGCAAATTAAATTTATAAAATATATATGGTCAAGGGAGTATATGGAGAAGTATTAGGAATTAAAATCTATAAATTTGTATGTATAGGTATGTATTACGAGATAAGTGTGATAAGTGGATGAGGTAGGTTTTTTTGGCTTATTATTTTTACCAACGCCATTTGACTGATAAACGAGTAAAAATATATATTTTTTAAAAACCAAATATTTTATTCCGTTTTTTTATGTTTGTGGTTTGTTTTAGCGTTGTGCAGTTTAATATCGGCCAACAAACGTACTTTAACGGAATGGGGCTTTAATCAAAGTGCTATAAAAGCTTTTAAAACTAAGCATTAAAAGGATTTGCAACTTCCTCATTAATAATGGTAATTATTTATTCTTTTATTTTTGCGATTAAAATTGGGTTACTGGGCGAACCATTTCCTCTTCCGTGGCTGGGCGGGGTAAAACCATGGTAAAGTAAATGTCTAGAAATTAAAGTGGGTTCATTACGTTTTGCTTGACAAAATTTGAGCAGTTTCCGAAATTTTATTATAAAATAGGCATTCCAAATAGCACATAAAAAAGCGAAATATTCACGTTTTGCAAAAATATAACTGTTAAATAATTGCCATTTATGACTGAACATTTAAAATTTTAAAAACTTGTGTCCGCAAAACCTATTGAACCTGCTTTAATTTCTGGACATTCAATTTACATCGTCTTTTACCATGGGCTTACCCCGCCCAGCCACGGAACAGGAAAAGGTTCGCCCAGCACACAATTCACTTCGCGGTCTCGAAAGTTTGTTGATTCATAAATAAATAAAAAAAAACGATATTTTCTTGCTCCCTTGAAGGGTTTATGTCAGTAACTGCCTCTAGAACAAGTGAGTATTTTTTTTTAATCCAACCTATATAAAAGAAACTAAAAATGTCTACTATAATGTCAAAATATACAAGGTAAAAATTATGCAACAATATTAAATACCTTATAAATCTCACTTTTTTGTAAAGGAATTACTATAGAAATCCGATAGAGAGGATGGTCCATTTAAAATGACTACTAATTTGCATTTTAAGAAAACTATTATTAAATATTAGTTTCCAAACACTTTTATAATTTCTTATAAAAATTAAAATTAAGGTTATGGCAAAGGTTTTATTTTAGCAATTGCATACAAAGTCAGCCTTAAGTAAGTTTAATCATATTAAACTTTTACCTTTGTCATGAATGTTTTAAAAATCGTAAATATTTTAATACCTTACATTTTTAGCATAAAGATTGCTGATAAACCCCACTTTATTCTTAATTTGACAATCTAAAAATTCAATAATATACATGGTGTTTCCTTAAAAAAACTTAAGGTTGATATGGATTTTTTAGCACCCTGTAATATTTTTATAAGTTTAAATACCGCTTCCAAAATAACTGCATATTTCTGGAATGGTTATTAAAATAATATTAAAATATTATTTTTAAGTGTATTATATCACTTTTTGTACTAAAGACCCAAGCGTTTGTGTTGCGCCACCCTGTATAAGCAGATCCTAATTACCTACGGTTTAAAGATATATACCTAGTAATAGTGCTTTTGGTTTTGGGCTGTATACGTTTTAACAAGTTAATAAAACCTATTTCTTCATTTGCTGAAGTAATAATGTCATTTAGATGGCATAGTAAAGGGACAATCGCCATAATAACACACAATGTTTAGAAATCGTACGTTTTACGCTGGGCACAGACGCTCAGGTCTACCCACGGTCTACCTCACCGGTAGACCTGAACCGTTTTTTATTCAGGTAGACCTGAGACCTGAGCGTGTGTGGGGCAATCAGGTATAACTGTACAGTTTTAACTGCATAGTTTTTTTCTCCGGTCGGCCGGAGCACTACTCAGGTAGACCCGAAACCTGAGCGTGTGTGGGGCAATCAGGTTTAACTGCACAGTTTTTTCCCCGGTCGGCCAGAGAACAGATTTCTTTTTAATGAATAATATAGTTAAGCAGGTAAAGAATATAATAATTAAAAGTTATATAATTTAAATAAATGTTTAGGTTTAATGACAAATATGGTATTGCTGTGCCACAATATATGTAAATAGTTTCGTTTTATTTTATTGTTTTTTTTTGTTTTTTTTTAAGAATAAAATATTTGTTATCAAGGCCTTTAAATACTTTCCTTGTTTGATAAAATGTATTATACAGGGTGAGCTATTTTTGATGTTTAGTACAGTGATCTTGAAAACCGCTGCCACTACAGAGATGCCTAATTGGGGAAAGAATTGTATTTTTAGAGCTTAGTTTCAATCGCTTTTTATTTTGTTCAAAATAATCATGGCTTACTAGATTTCGAAAACAACGTTTTGTCCATTTTTTTCCGTAGCTCAATTAATATTCGAAATAGAGAAAAAGTGTAAAAAGGAAATTTGTAGATAATTATCTTCTTAATAGAAAGGTATAACTCGGTATTTAATTTAATAGTCTAGTTTTGACCTACGACATTACTTTAAATTTTTTCAAATGAAAACAATAGTTGGCTATGACATTTTCAAAAAGGCCTTTTTATAGGCTCTTCAACAATGTACAATATATCAAGATTTATTTTAAATAAAAAAATAACGTAGTTTCGGACATAATAATTTTTAAATGTGTGTTTTTCTATTTGACCGCAAAACAAGTAAACAAGTATTGTTAAAAACTCCTTTCCTTTTTTAACAGCCAGTTTACATAATAAAATTACCAGGGTTATCATACTTAGAAGTTCAAAGCACTTCCGGTTAAATAGGAAGTAGTATTAAAATGGTCTCTATATAGGGAAGTCTAATAAAAGAACTATTTTAAGCATTTTAAATTTTTGCGAAGTTTTTTTCCATAAAACTGCATATTGTGCTGTCGTTTGAACATTTTTAAATGCCATTTTCTCCAAAACCAAAAAGTTAGGTAATGGATTTATTTAAGGTTTTATATCAGGAATGACGTGTAGAATTGAAATCCTAAAAAATATCCAGGGTGTTTCATTTAAAATATCAAAGTTTATATAAAATTCGGTTAACCCGGAAGTAATACAAAGGTGCAGTTATATCTAAAATTGGCATCCGGTGATACAATATAGCGTCCCTAAATTTGAAAACTATTCGGTTGCACTGAAGACAATAAATTGCTGGATGGTATTTTCGTTGTTACATTTTACCACCCTGGGGAGGTTTTGGGGCAGTCTAGAAGGTGACCGGGGGTCGAAATTATTTTTATTCGTCACGATCAGTTTTAGTGCAGCCAATAACACGTAGGAATACATATAAATTTTGATTTTTATAATAAGTTACATTTTACCCATCTTGGGGAGGGGGTGGTGGGGGAAAATTGAACGGATACAATTCATTTTTATTATCATATATCGTTTTACCACCCCAAAATACCTATAACTATTTTTTGAAAACATTTAAGATTAAAATAAAGCTCCCCTTCCGCTTAACATAAAAGAAATAAAGGTGTTTCGATATTAACTAAAGAGTTAATGAATTAGGTTGTCCCTTACTTTGTGATAGTACATTTTAAATTAAAAGGAGACAAATAGCTTTATTTCATATCACTGTATTTATTAACATTGTGACTGCAGTCTTGAAGCTTTGCTACATTTTGGTTTGAAAATGTAGCAAGCATTCGAAATATCAATAAATGCATTAATGAGAAAACAAACTTATTTGTCTTATTTAAATTTGACTAAAGAATTTATGGTAACCATAGTCATACACACAAGCTTTTATTCAATGGGACACCTTGTATATTAAATTTATTTAATTTTGGTATTTTTTTATGATATTTAAGTATATTTATAATTATAAAGTAATTAAATAAGGTTTAACTATAATTTCATTTTTTCGATTAAAAAAACAACCAAAAAATGTTTTGCATTGTTTAAAAAATTCTGTTGCCATAATCAATTACTATGTATTTTTCCAATTACAAATAAACCAGTTCACCCTCGAGTTTACCAAAGATACCGGCTTCGGTTGCCTTTTAAAATAAACAGGTTAAAAAACTTTACAACCTCTCCGGTCGACCTGAGTGTCTGTGGCGGGTACAAATAGGATATTTTTGATTTTACTCCGGTCACCTGAACGGGTTAAAAAAACAGTACAGTTTTGCCCACACACACACTCAGGTCTACCAGAGGTAAAAACTGTACAGGTCTACCGGTCAGGTAGACCGTGGGTAGACCTGAGCGTCTGTGGGCGGCGTTAGGTACACGTTTAGGACTAAAAATAGTTTATTTTGACCGAACTCCGCTACGAGTCGTTCGGTCAACTGCAGTCGCGTGCGGAAAAGTGGCACTTTCGGCACGTGTTAGGAACGCTATTTTTTCTACGAGCGTAAGGAAAACATGAAAACTAAAATTTTATTTATATTTTTTCATTTTAACACAATGCTACCTAATATACTACCATACCAAAACAAAATTTCCTTTTAAATATGAAGTACATAAAAATCCTTCATTGCGACTTACTAATAGGTATTTGGTTTAAAATTTTTGTTCTTAAGTAGTTAGGCATAGTGTACTTTTTCGCACTAGTGCAGAAAAGTGACACTTTTTAAACTAAATTGCGTGCGAAAAGTGCTGCTTTCCACACGCTAGTAGAAAAAGCGTGTACAAAACGTTCTATAAAATCCTATTAAAAACGTTTCTCTAGAACCTACATGAAATGTTTATATTGACCGTATTTTGAACTTAAATTAATAATAAAATAAAATGAATAAAACAAATTTCAAAGAACATTTTTTACTTATTAAAAATTCTTTAATTATACTTTTAAGGATAAGTTAACCATTTTATCGCATAACTCTAAAGTTTATTTTTGAAAAAAAATCGAGGAGCAATATTAGTTAGGAACGTACCCAGGGAATCCTTTTGGCTAGGAACATACCCTTAAATCTTCTGTGATTAGTAAATGAGATTTTATTATTTTTGGTGTTAGTTGGTGTGGCAATTTTACAACTTGCAAAAATGCATTTTATACGATTAGTATTCCTTGATGTTCTGCTTTTCTTAAGTAATTTGTGATGTGCTGTTTTTTAGTTTTGTTTTAGTAATATTATTAAACTACTAACTGATTATATGTACTAGTGCTGGTGAAGTGCTTGTTATTTCTGTACTCTTAAATGTAAATATACTAGTATTTTTTTAACCATAACTATATAATATAAGTTAAATGTGTGGGTTTTTTAATATAATTTATTAAATAAGGGTAATTCTGCTTATTCTAAAATAAAAGTAGTTTGTTATTTACATTTCAAAAACATTCACCTAAAAACATAATTGTGTACAAACCGGACGCATCGCATTTTACTGATACTTGGTATACGGGGTTTTTTTGGGGCGCTGATTATTAATCTGAAAGCATATTTTTCGGACTTGTTTGTTCTATATTTATCATCAGACTTAATAACCAGAACTAACCTAAATTCACTATTTTTCCCCTTCTTTTTGCAAACAGTTTTTGATTTAAAGTTAAATTGGTACTAAATATTTGATTTTTACCTCTTAAAACCCCATCTTTCTATTTATTCTACCCATTTTGCCATAAGATTGTAAAGCCTCACTTTCAATTGCATATTGATTACCAATCTAGCTTTAAATCAAAAATTGTTTGCAAAAAGAAGGGGAAAAAATAGTGAATTAAGGTATCATTTCTGATCCAAAATAACTCTTTCAGATTCGTAATTAGCGCTCCAAAAAACCACGTTACCAAATTTCACTAAAAGCGGCAATGCGGTTCAATTTAGCAATACTACGACAACTTTTTTAGACGTCCCAAAAAACTTTCAAAGCCGGTTCCTAGAACGTTTCAGGTACTAGTAGTAGTACTACTATAAAAAACGTTTAGTAAACGTACGTTACCCAAAATCTACTTGAATGTTTTATAATTGTTTATAAAACCAACTTGTGTTATAAGGGCAAAGACCCCTTGTTTTTTCCACCCTGTATATTTTGACGGGACTTAAATATGTTTATATCTTTGATCTTAGTATGTAAACTATTAATGCAAAAAGTTTATTAAATCTAACCGTTTGTTCTACTTTTAAAGTCAAAAATGCAATTTTTTGAGTTTTTGCATTCCGACGCGACTGCCATAAGTCATATTCTATATAAAATACTTAAAAACTTTAACAAGATATAAAATAAATTAATATCATAGAAGATACTTAAACTCTTAACTTAGCAAATATTCAAGGTTCTATAACTCTAAAACTGGAGGTGATCTGCCATTGTGCCTATGAGAAAATTTTATCAGAGCATCGAGAACTATAAAATACTATTTTTTTTTAAATTAACCAAGAGCCACTTTCCATAAGCATTGAGCGGGGTCCTTTCCCGTCATCCCGCTGATCACATTACATACGTGAAAATTTGGTTTTTAGGTAATGCAGAGGGGATCGCTAAAAAAATCTATTTAAAAAAATCCCATATGTTGTGGACTTTTGCCAATTACTCAATGATGGCTTGAATAAAAAATAATTTATTGTATATGTTATTTTTTTTTGTGCTGCAGAAAAATGAGCAAATCCCAGCCTAGCCACAATATCTTACATTTTCGCACAATTCTTCCCGGCATATTTGTCACGCAATATCTCGCATCAAACAAACATTTATTTCTTTTTCCCAACACATTCTTTTTCAAGGAAAACTCTGAAATACAAAAAGATTTATCGTTAAAATTTTCTGTTCTTCCACCACTTCTAACTGGAACATTAAATTGGTTAAAATATGGTCCATTTTATTGCCAGCTTTCGTTCGAAATTGGCTGCTTTCGTTTAAAATCTTAAATCAGACGGTTAGCCGGAAGTTCAAAACATAAATAAACTTTTAAAAACCCCAATATAAAATCAAGCGAGCGTAAAGAAAAGTCTAAAACAGTATTTAAAGAACAAACCACTCCTAATTTAGTTTTTCTTTTCAAAAACATTACCTGAAACTTTTATATAGTAAGTATGTTAAAAGACTTTAAAGGGTAATTTGGTACGTTTCATGGTAGGTTTATATCTCACATTTATTGCATGATATTTATAACAGAAATTCTGGCTAATGTAAAAATAAAAAAATCCATCGAACATAAATTTTTGACAACAACCACTTGACGATGGTTAAATATATTACGTATGAAAGCCAAAAACCGAAAATAGAATAGAATAGAATAAATTTTTGACCTTTTACATTAGCCAGAAAAAAATTCAGTATTTTATAAATGCCTTTATACCGATTTGGTTTAAAAGTACAGTAGTTTAAAGTTATAAGACCTTACCTCCTTAAGATAAAACAGATCAAAAGCAGGTAAGCAAGGGCCCTGAGGCAAAAAGGAAAGGTCCAACTACACTATTTTAGATCTTTGGGTACAAATTTAACGTACTCCAACAATAAAAAGTCTTCTTCTCCTTAAAAGTCCAGATTACTTATATTCCACATGTGGAAAAAAGTTTTACTACTTCAATTTATACTTTTTAAGTCAGAGTCCAAAAAGCCTCCTGGGCTTGAGCGCCCCGGGGACTGTCCCGCCTAGCCCCAGTGGTACTTTTTTTTAATGAAATTAATTGCTATTAATTTCTGGATTTAACTTGAGTTAGTTCGGTTATTGACCAAATGATCTAATCGACGTCATGGCAGTACTTCCAAACCTTTGAAACTTCCAGATGTATACCTGGGATTCTAAATGGCGGGGTCCAAAGATTTAAACTGTTGCAGAAATAAACCCAAGGTTTTTTTAAAGCAAATTCATGGGCGTAGCTATGGTACCGGCAGGTGAGGCAGCTGCACCCCATGCCATGGACAAAATTAATGATTTTGAGATGTTAGATTTATACATAAATAAGGATTTCGAAACGATAATACATTAAAAATATACGGGTGAATTCTTCCTCCAAGATACAGGGGTTTAAACTCTATTTAAAAATCGTGTTTGTAATTAATATCCTAAATAATAGTACGTATCCTGAAACCATTTACAGTCTTAACAATTCTTTTCAAGGGCATGTTCTGAGCATGTAGGGTGTTATAATGCTTAGTAGACACAGTAGACATCTTTGAACTCTAGGGGTAACATAAAAATCAATGGTTACCCAATATACTAGGGTGATGCTATAATGTTATTTATAACCTTATAAAAATAAAGTTCGAAATACTGTCTGCGGTCTTCAAGCCTAGTTAAACCGTGATATGACCTCACACCTCTCCCAAACTCAACAGCAAACCTTCTTTGCGCCATAATGGTATCTTAGGTGTTTTAAGAATTTCACCTGTATCGATTCCTAAACGTTTTTTATGTATCTCGTAATAGGTAATAGGGGCTCCAAACTAAACAACAATACTCCAATGCAGAGCGTACATAACTAACAACAAACAACATTCTCAATCCACATAGATTATTACAAAATCATCTGATATTCTTGTGACCATACCCAACATACGATTGTTTTATTGATAATTGCTTCATATGATCCGTATAACGAAGTTCACTATCCAGCCACACACCTGTGATCTTTCACCACATCCAACCTGTAGAGTTCCGCTCCTCCTAACGTGTGTATTTAAAACCCTTATATGCTTCTTGCGACTAAATATAATGTATGGAACACTTGTCCCACATTAAGTTTAAGGTTATTTTTCTGCCACCATGCTGCCAACCTATCCACGTCCTCCTGCAGTAACTCACAATACTTATCGGACCTCAACTCTATAAAGTTTTAAATCATCCGCAAAAGAAGGCATTCTGAACTAAAATGTTGCCCAATGTCGTTCACCAGCAGCTGAAACAGCTTTGGGTCTGCGATCTCCTTGTGGCACAGCCAATATGACGTCAATTTTTGAAGATAAAAACCAGCCATCTTTGACTTAAAATAGATCTTCCTTGAAGGTATGAGGAAATCCATGAATAGAATGGTTCCCCAATGCCAAAAAGTTTTTAGTTTATTTAGAGTACACTCTGATCCAGTAGGTCAAATGCCTTGCTTAAGTCTGTATAGATCGCATGCACCTCGAAACCATCATCCATGGCTGCACTGATGTAATTTGTGTACAAAAAAGGTTCGTCTCGGTAGAACGGTCTCCTCTCAAAACCATGCTGCTTGCCTCTACAATAATATTTTTTCTTTTAAAAATCTTAAGTGAGGGCATAATCATCACTTCCATCACTTTGGGAATGGCAGATTGCGCCACAATAGCTCCATATAATTTTTGACATCACTGTTGTTCCCCGCCTTAAATATGGTGAGACAAACGAATGCTTCCATTTGCTAGAAAAATACCAGTAGACAGGGATCTGTTGAAGATAACAGAGAGGGGCTCACAAAGAGACACAGCACACTCTCGCAACATTTTATTAGCAGTATATCAGACCAGCACTCTTTTACATCCAATGACAACAGACACCGCTAAACATTCAAACCTTATCTCAATTTGACTAACGTCAACCCGCAAATCACCGGCCGTTTTCTCTTCCTCATCATTATACATGACCAGACCACTAAAACTCTGTAAACAGAGTTAAAGTGCAATAGCAAAAAGGTCTCGCTACTTCTTGCCCTCCATCCGCCTGTCGATCACCCAAAACATTGTTTCGAATATCAGTATATATTCCTTTGTGTCCTGACCTAGCAAACTCCAAAATACGTTGATATTTTCCCCATTTGCTTGCTCCACATTTGAGATATATCTACTATAGTACTTCTTCTAGTCAGTACCCTCAACACATTAAATTTCTGCATAGTATTGAAGTTTATTTGTTGTTTTATATTTTTATGAGCAACTTTCTTTTCTATTACTTTCCGTTTTAATTCTGAACTGAACCATGAAGGAAAATTTGATTTTTTACTTCGTATTTGGCACAAAAAAGTCAACTGCGTGAAACAGAATTTTATAAAATTTGCCGACAAAAGTATCAATATTTTCCAAACAATACAAACTAATCCAATTTACTCAAGCTAAATAATTATCTATAGCACCATAGTCGACTTTATAAAAATTATAACGATATTCTTCTTCATTAGAGATCTAACAGCTTGCGATTCAAAAGACAGAATTGATTCTAGAGGAGGATGATATTTATCAGATGGTACTATAGGATCACCCTGGTAACATTTAAGTGAGTGACTAGAAAAGCATAAATCTAATACCTCGAGCTGGATATCATTGTAAACATAGTTATATTGACATAATCCCAAATAAGACATTTCTTCACATACTAAAATTTCTATATCACTTTAACATTTTTAGCAACTAAATTATCACAATCCCATGTCAGCCCTGAAAGGTTATAATCACCCGTTATAATGATCCTAAGGATCTTTACCATATTCATTAAAACAAATCTCCTCACAGCCTGAATATGACTTCATAAACCTCCAAGGCTGAAACGGGTGGCAATACACACAGCTAAATATAAACTTAATGTGACCCATCTTAACTTTAACAAAAATATGTTCCGCGTTACAGTTTTCCTAAGGTATGACAGTAGAGTCTAAAACATTACTCAGCTAACTACGCCCCTCCACGCTTTTATCACTTGACATACCACTCTATCTCTGCGGTAGATCCCAGGAATCACAAAATACTTCACTATCACCTGCGTCGGGAGTAAGCCAGGTTTCAGACAACAAGATGACATCATGTGCCGAAGGGGAAGATGCCAAAAATATTTCCCTTTTAACTTTGTCCGTAATCCTCGCATTTTGATAATATAATACCAAATGATCAATGGTCAAACGTCTGGTGTTACATCGTTTTTTGCATCACTTGTTGAAGCACACTATAAGTAGTTTCGATCAGCAGCTTGATATATATGGGGTACCATTTTTATATCTTATTAGATTTTCTTCCGTTTACAACCTTTCATTTAACTCTGATATAGTTTAACAAATTTAGGCTGCATTTCTGTGAGGTCAGCTTTAACATAAATATCCGTAGACTTGCTTGAATCTCCTCTTAAGGCACTCTATTGCAGTGTCTGAGTCCCCAAAGATTACTTTGACAGGTCTGGGTTTGGTGCTGCTCTTCCCTACCTCTAACAACCCCAGTCAGGGCTGTGAGTTATTTCCATCCTCTGCAAAATATCTAAAACATGCCTTTGTCATGCTTTATTCTATCGGTAGGTGTTTTCAACTTATTTTCTAGAATATTAAACATCATAACATTTTTAGACCTAGAGGCTCTATCCTGAATTCCTCTTGAATAGTATCTGTATTTGGAACAACCAAAGCCTGCGTCTTTGCAGCTATTCCAACTTGTGCCGTCAGATCAATAGATCAAATTTACTTCTTTTAATACTGCTACTTCGTTTAGAAGTTCAATTTTTCTATCCCTCGCCTGCCTGGTCCAGAAGGAGATTCAATAATAAGAGAAATAAATAGAAAGAACGTCTTTATTGCTGGCATTCGTCTTTTTTAACAAGGTTGTAATTTTGGATTTAAGTGTAAACCCACTCTTTCTGTGGTGGTTACCGAACCGTCGTCGGAGGCTCTAAGTCCAAGAGTTAAATGGTCGAACAAGTTGCCCGTATATAGCACTGGTCGTTCTTGTTGTCGCCCACGCTGCCAATCTCGGCGGGTAGGGAGTCACTGCTGATTCCAACCGAAATTCTTCTAACCTCAACTTTTGCATGAAGGGACATTCTCACCATGGGACTTTGTTTTCCTAAACACAGCACGGGATTTTGTCATATTCCGCTTTGGAAAGTCCTGAACAACCCCTTGTGCAACCAAGAGCAACACGATGAGCACTCATTAGAAGATTGATATTCTTTTACTTCAATGATCACAAAACCAAGCAAATACACGAGGCCGCCATTTTTATGGTCAAAAGGGAGTTGTAAAAAGTCTATTTAATAGAATTAAAATAAATTGTTTTAATTAAAATATAAACACGAAAAACATTTTTTTAATATTTTAATTCAAAATAATTATCCTCTTGATTTTATAAACAAATGTTTTCCTTAAATTTGATAATCAAAACCAAAGACCAAATCAAAATAGACCAATTACAAATGTATTTATACCATACATTTTGGCCTTATAAAATAAAATTCAACTAATAGCAAATAAATTTAATATTCGCACAATCTTAAAAACACAAAACACTATAAGATCTCAATTAACAAAAACAAAACCACACAACATAAACGAAAGTACAAAAAATGTTATTTATAAAATTTAAAAAATGAACGTTATAAATTTTAGCTGAACGTATAAAAGAACACAAAACATATATTAAAAACAAAGAATTTCACAAATCTAAAATTTGCAAATACGCATGCGAAAACAATCACAGAATAAACTGGAATGCTTTGTATTTTAGCAAAGGAAACTTGTTTAAACATTTTTTGGACTTTTTGGTTTTTTAATCTGACTTGCCGTGTACCCAAATAATTAACATCTATTAAATGAATCCGCCAAACCAATATAGAACATATCTTCAAAATTCCCTATGTTTGGTGTGCCGTTCAGCAACACGCCATTTAGCAGATTTTTTTTTTTCAAAAACTAAGGAGAACGCAAAAATATATTAAAGAGGCAAAAGCTGTATTTATTATATTTTTAATACAAATATGAAAATTTTACAAAATTCAGTACATTTTTTTGTTAGAAATATTTGGTCAGGTGTCACTCGAGACAGCATTGGACCTTACAAATTTATTAAAAATATAGCAACATAGGCCCCTTACAGCTTAAAATAAATTTACCAAAGTTTATTAAAATCAGAAAAAAAATGTATTTTTTTTAACATTGTTGTGGAAACAATGCATTTTCAGACTTGGATATACAAGAATTTGTTCCGGAAATTGGTTTGGATAAGCTCCTAAATTTTTTACCGTAATTAGAAAATTTAAAAAAAAGTTATGACTATAAACAGGATGTTGAAAACTTTTACCCAGCCTGGAGAAGGTTTTAAAAACAAATAATAAAATATAACATATAAGGTGTCATTACATTCGAAAAGTCATATTCAATTAAAATAGGATAAAATATATCCATTGTGCCATTTAAAATTTTAAAATTGCGGTTATTTTCGGGTAAACTGGGAGCAATAAAAAGAAGTGAATATGTCAACCAATGCACATATGTGTGTAAAACGTTTATATACTAAATTATATTTTTCTATCTTAAAAGGTAAAAAAACTAACGGGGAACCACTTTTGAAAACGCTCGGTATATTATTAGTTTTCCTGTGCCTGCCCCCGTAAACGAAATCCTGGGTACGCCCATGAGCAAATTTGATTGCTCTTAAATACTAAAGCCCTGACCGGTTGTGGCCACAGCGTTGCCGCTACTTGTGTATATTATAGAAGTTTGCGACATTGGTATGGTATTTTATATATAAGTTTTACACCTTTAAATTTTAAAAATATGTTCTTAACTACCAAAATCGTCTTTGCGAGCCTAGATCAACGAGTTTTTGACCACTGCTAAAGATCATTATTTTTCTAGGGTAACGTTTAACGTAACGAAGAACAGTTTGCGCAAACATCCCTATTATCCGAAATCTTATCCAATTAGTGAACCAATTGAAAGTTAAGAAAATATTTCTAGCGAATACGTTTAATAAGGATTTTTAATTGTATTTTGTTACTTACCGTCCGATTTAACTTTTTCTTAATATATGCTTTTGACACGTTGTATAAAAAAATTAAATTTCCATTTTCCGACAGTTTCATTACAGGAAAAGCAGATAAGAATCTTGTACCCAGAAGATATTGCCCTGCTTATAATTTATTAAAATTTTCATTATTTTTTTGACATTTTGCAACAAAAGTCCTTTTAAAATTTGTGTATAATTTTTTTTATTCCATGACAAGTTTTTTAAGGCTTGACCTCAAATATAAAAAAATTAATAAAAATCAATTTAGTTAAAAATTAAACTCAAAAGAGTTGCCTTATGATATAAAGGATGTCTCTAAGTTGATCGTTTGCGAGATACAGGGTGTCAATATTTTCATTTTATTTTAGTTATTTTTAAATATTATATTTAATTTTAAAAAGTTTATTTCAAAAATGGGGTACAAAGAAGTCTTATAAAGTATTTTTGCTGTTAAAAATATAGAGGAAGCCATCAGCAGTCTTTTGCCTTTGTTCTAAGTGTAATTAATTTTTTTACCCTAGTATATTGGAATTCTAGTAAATAATTTTATTTTAGCACAATTTTTGCACAAAAAGGTATACCTAATAAATTTCGCTACGAGAAACCGTTTCTGACATATTTAATTTTAAACGTATTATTTTACATAAAAAAATCGTGGCATTTCTTTACGCTTTATTTAGGCCACCTGGGTTTCTCCTAAATCTCTGTCCAAATTGAAACTACAATTTCCATACGCCAAAATGCAACGATTTAAAGTTAATAGTTAAAAAGATACAGGATGTCTATTTAAGGAAAACACATGGAAAATTTGACACATTATATCTTGCAAACCAACAATCTTTTGACTAAGGCAAATGGCATTAGATCGTTGTATTCTGGACCAAGGAATTTGTGGTAGGTACAAATAAAGCGTAAAGAAATGCAATGGGAAACTTTTGTATGGAATAAAATGTTTAATGTGAAATATCTTAAAAACGGTTGCTCCTAGCAATATTTTTCAAGTATTGCTTTTTTGTGCAAAAATATCTGTATCTTGCAAACGATCAACTTTTCGACTAAAGTAAACCGCAATATATTGTTGTTTTTGCTTCAAGGAATTTGGGGTAGCACTTCGTACAGGTTATAGGTATGAATAAATCGAAAATTACGAAAATATTATTTTGAAAAACAAAAACAAAAATGGTACAAAAAGTAATCGAAATACAAAATTTTTTGGGTAATGAACCTTTTTGTTTTTCGTACGACTGCTACATAAATGTTAACAAAACACAGCAAAGTTTGCATATTTAACATGAAATAAATTATTTATAAAGAAAAAACATATTTTTTAACTGTAAACCAAATTTTTTCCAGTAATGACTACTATAACTACGGTAAGAACAAAAAAGCTTATTTTTTTAGTACTTTATTATGATTTTTATTAGGCAGTTTTAAAGATACAGAGACACAACATTTTAGGAGAAACATTTTTTTTTCTAAATATTATAAATATAAAAACATACAGGTTATAGTTTAGCTCATCCGTAAACACACTGTATATTCTCATATTAAAACTACTTCCACCAATTTTATCTTTTTTAAGTCATTAAAATATGATAAAATTATTAAAAACAGTGTTATTGAGCTCCTTGAATTTTATAATACGAATAAAAATTGTTTACCATATTTTAATAGTTTCCTTAAAAAATATTTTTTTTATTCCATAGAAAGTGCTAGTATGTCTGTATTTAAAATGCGAATTTATAAATAATTATGAAAAATGTCAATTTAAATAAAGTATACCTTCTATGTAAAAAAAGGTAAAATAATCTAACGGTAAAAGCAAAACCTTAAATTTTGTGCCTCTGTCAAAAATGCATACAGTAAATGGAAACAAATTATTGCACCCTGAACAGTCTCGACTCACTAAAGAACCGTTTATCTATAAAGAAGTACAAGTATGAGATATTTTAGTTTCATAAATATCATCACATATCATTAATACCGTAGCAACGGTTCCAAAGTTATGAATAAAATATTTTTATTTATTTTTTAAGGCCAGTAATTCCCTAAAAACTTTTTTTATATGAAGAACTAACATTATTTTAGCTCACTCTATCACCCCTATGTATCTTGTTAAACAACATTTTTTTCTAACATTTGGCCACATTTTTTAAAATTTTCTCATTTAATCTTTTTTAATATTAAACACAGTATTGTAAAATAATACTTTTGATCTATAGCTTTCTATTTTTATTCATGTGTATCACTACACGAGTTGTCAGTAAATCTAGGATTTTCCTATTGTTCTTTTAACACGTATAACGTAACGTGATACAGTTTGTCTATACCTACCTCTCTTACCTTAGATATCCAATTACTCGCCGAGTCATCCGTAGATGTAAGATTTTTCTTGTTCTTTTACTTTAAAGAGTTTTTAATTGCTTTTAAAACCAACCCTTATTCTTCTATAGACCTAATCGATTTATGTTACGATTTTCTTAATATTTGTTTTGATAGGTAAGAAAGGCAAATAAATTTTCAAAGAATTTTATCTTGGTATTATTAGTTTTTAACTAACCGACTCTAAAAAAACTCTAAAAAAAGAAACATTGTTCAATTATACAGGGTATCTCTAAAAGGGGTGGAAAAAATACCACCACCAAATTCTGAGGAGCTAAATATGACAATCTGACCCAACTTACCTTAGTCCAAAAGATGATAATTTTGGAGATATAGGGTGTAAAACGTTTAATCTGGTTATAGTTTTTTTTAAATTAATAAATGGACGTATTGTCACAATATTCGGCCAAGGGGAGTTTAAGGGTGTGAAAATTAAAATCTGCTTTAATTTTTATTATAAAATTTAAAGGGCACCAATTGCGGTATTCTGCAGGTATTTAGAACGAAATAACTCTTTTACGGCAACAGATTTTTAAGTTTTAAATAAAAATTTCTATTCGTTAACACATTTTACCCAAAAAGGTGTTAAAAGTTGGTTTAAGCGGTTGTATTAAAGATATCTGGATTTAAAAAATATTTTCGTATGTCGAGGTCTAAACTATACAGAGTATTTCAAAATATATATGCCTATCTGTAAAAGTTAAATCTTTAGGTGTTTTTAGTAGAAAAGTTTAAATAAACCTATGTTCCAAATGGTTTAACCTTTGAGACTTGGTAGTAAGGTTTAAGAATTTTTTTAACCTTCTCTATCTTAAAATAAGGACATCTAGAATAAACATTCATTTTAATTTTTTTTTCTAAAAACTCTCGGAGATGATGATTTTATTTTAAAACTCCTCGTATAGTTTATACCTGGGTATACAGAAAGAGATTTTTTTAAATCCATATATCTTAAAAATGGCCGCTTAAACAAACTTGAAAGATATACCTTTTTAAAAGAAGACAAGTTTTAAGAAATTTAATTTAAAACTTACATGTATTATACCTTCCTCAATTGTGGAAAGATATTTTTGTTGTCCGAAAAAGTGCCCTTGCAAAGTGGTCCTATTTTTTTATCTTTGGACAATCCACGAAAGCTGAAAGCCTAAATACTAACGTACCGTGGGTGTCTTAAGCAAGGTAAGAGGAAGTTTGTTAACAGGGGACTTTGAACCAAGTTAGAATCTGATCTGATCAATACGTTTTATTTGTAACCACTCGAAATTGCGTTTAAAATAATTTTTATTCCCTACAAATGAAATCCTTTGAGCGCGAGATAAAAATTTTAATTCTCTACTGACCTATAGATATAACTTTTAATTTGGCTAAACGTAGGTAAGTATATACATTGCCTGATATAAAATTGGTCTTGCAGAATTTAAAAGAAGAATAATGTTATTATTTTTCGACGTAGCTAAAAATACGAAAACTTTAACAATTACCTTAAAATAGGTCAGCTCTTGAAATTTACGTTTGTCAATTTGGATACCTTCTGGCTAATAAAATTGAAATACTCATATTTAACC
This sequence comes from Listronotus bonariensis, assembly GCA_014170235.1. Classification (NCBI taxonomy): domain Eukaryota; kingdom Metazoa; phylum Arthropoda; class Insecta; order Coleoptera; family Curculionidae; genus Listronotus; species Listronotus bonariensis. Next base: position 17,493 of record JACEGR010003537.1, on the reverse strand, counting down.
ACAAAAGTTTTTAACAATTTTGCCACCATCTGTTTAAGCTGATCTTAATAAAAAGCAAATAAAGAAATTAGCAAAAATTAGGAAATTGATTTATTAACCAAAAATAGTCGTACACTTTACCCTAATAATGTGTCTCATGGGTATATTTTTTTAATTAGGTTAATTTGTATCAGTCAACAATAAATTTTACTTGGTTGATATTCTCTCAATGAAAACATTTTTAACATTTTTTAGACTTCCATTTTCGCGACACATACTTTAATAAGCACCATATTGTGTTAGTAACAATTTTTAACAAAATAAAAACAGTAAATTTGCTATAAATTTACATGCAATTATATGTTTTAAAATATTTTTTCCTATTTCGATTTCGGCTTCAAGTGTAGTCGGAGTTATACTTATTTCGCTTTTGCCTATTTTGAACTCGACAGTAGACTGCAAACCACCGACGACAGCGGCAGAGCTATTTACATTACCAGCAACACTATACTAGGAACCCCCGAAGGGAAGAAGCGAAGTAAGATTATTGTTAAAACGTGGCATAAATTAAAAAGAAGATCAAAAATGTTGTTTTATCATTCCAAAAATTACAAACACACAAATTATAATCATTTTAAGTGGCAAAAGCTTTATTGATATCTTAATAAGTTTTATACAGGATGTTTCGAAACTTGGCATGAACGACAACCTATATACAGGATTCCATAGTATCCATACTATTGAGAATTTTAATTCCAAACAAAAACTATGTTATAGACTGCTATTTTAGCTACTTTTTAAAATTATTTTGAAGTATACAGGGTGAGCCAAAAAACATGGCACACCAAAAACAGGTTCTTTTAAATGGGACACCCTGTATATTTTTGCATTTTTCGAATCTACATAAAATTCTAAGCATTTTGGCTTGTCATATTCCTATACCTAAAGTTAATAGTTTGGGAGTTATTAACAATTGAAAATCGGAATTTTTGAACTTTGACGATTTACCAAGCAAAAACAGTTGAAGATAGAGCAAAACGACTTTCACTTTCCTATCTTAACTTTTCAAGAGCTATCTAACGGAAATAAAAAGTGAAGGCGAAGTGAAGGTGAAGTGAAGGTGAAGTGAAGGTAAATTAAAGGTTAAATTCACCTTCATTAACCTTCAAATCACCTTCACTTTTTAATATATTTAACCAACTAGTGACAATACAAAAATCGACCTTACTAACTGTCCAGAGTTATTAGTTTGTGGTTCATAAAATATTTAATGTATGTCTCGAAAATCAATAGTTTTTGAAATATTCCAACAAAATAAGTTTAAGTGTTTTTAACAAATCACCCTGTATCTCAGAAACAACTGAAATGTTTCATCGCGGTAAAAGCACTAGCAGCACTTGCCATTTCGGAAAAAGCAAAAGTGGCATCACCTAAACTAGACACCCTGTATAGGGTATTCTATTAAAAAAATTAATAATTTCTCACACTTTTTAAGCTACCTTGTATAAATTTAAAAATACATTGCAACCTCTGTGGATAACAATCCTACAACTTCTTAAATTAAATGTTTTTTGTAGCTAGAAAAATAAAGAAGCTGGTGGAGTCTATAACCCTGCACTAATATTTTAAAGTTTATTAAAAAAGCGCAAAAAGTCGCAAAACTTTTCTTGGTAACCAGAAAACTAAACAGTTAGAGAAGATAATGTGATACAAATTATAAGAGGGTCGTTAGCGGAACATAAAAAAATGCTTTTTAAAATGGCTACTTTGCTATAATTTTTATACACTTGATTAAATGTGTTAGTAAAATAGAAAACAAAATTTCAATAAATGAATAAAACACTATATACATACCTGACTAAACACTAATCCCACTAAACAGTAAAAAAAAATTCTACAAGAAATTTTTAATACAAGGAATCTTTATAAGACAATGTTTATCATTGAATAACGTTTACTGCATAGAAAACTTGGCTTAATTTAAAGATGGCGTAGAGATTAAAAACAAGTGAAAAATTCAGAATGGTCACAGCCAACTAATAGAATAGAATGTTAGGAAGTAGACTATTGACAATTTACTTAATTTTTTAAGATTTGATATTTCCCTTTTTTGCCACAATTTTACAAAAATCGACCATAGTGCGTCGACGCAAGTAGCAGAACCATTTATATTTTCTTTCGCCTTCTTCGAGTAGCGTTGCTGGTAATATGAATGGCTCTGGCGTTTGCGTCGACAGTTTGCTGCCTGCCGCGGTCCTCAAACCATACCTTAACGTTCTGCCGATACCTCGGCGATTTGCGAGTCTGCCGCCGTGTTCGTAATGGCAGTGTTTTTACTCATATTCTTCTCATTATTTATTTTGTTTGTTTATTTGGTTTAAAAGTTATTATTTACGTAATTTATACAACAAAATTGTTTACATAAACAACTGTTTAAAATTCACTGAATCAACAACCGCTAACGGCATTGCTTAATTATAAGAACAAAATCGCCGTCCAACGGTTTTACCCATTTACGTATATTAAAGCCGCCGTAAATCTAAATAATTTTTTTGACCGGCGGTTTCAACTTTTATAGGTACATGCAGAGTTGGGTAGTATTCGAATACTCGGTATTCTAAATCGTATTCAGAATACATTTAGCTGGTATTTGAATAGATCTGTGTGTTTGGTATTTTGCAGAATACTTATTTGGTATTCAACGAATACACTTTTTGAGTGTTCGAATACCGGCATACCAAGTATTCAATACCGAAATATCAATAGCAGTATTTGAATACTGTGATTTAAAGCATTTGAATACTGAGATTGTCGGTATTTAAAACTGCATGCCATGACGAAGAAAACGGTAAAAAATTTGGTGAGGACCAAAAAAGGGTAAAAAATTAGGTGAGGTTTTTTTGCTCTTCAAAATTTTTAGGTACGTACCGATTCTTCAAAGTATTTAAATACTCACTATTCGAATACTTTTTTACGGTTTTCGTATTAGTATTCGTATTCAAACACCAATTTTCAGTATTTCCAACTCTGGGGACATGCCGCCGTCAGGCTACTTTTCTTACAAAAACTAATAAGAACCGCCGAATTAACCTAACCTTAATAAATATTTATTTTGTTTAGGAATAATAATTAAGGTTAGTTAACTATTATTCGGCGGTTTTTATTAGTTGTTATAAGCATATGGAATTTAATTAAATCCATTTTTAGTATATGGCTACATTCATAACAGGGTGTTTAAACTAAAGAAAAAACACATTTTATTAAATATATAGCTTCTTTGTATATGTTTTATTGGATATAACATAAAAATCTAATTTGGAAGATTGTACACTTTAAAACTAGCCCCATTATGTAATGTTGTAATAATTTATATCCAGAACATAATATGGCAGTTTAATATACCACCATTGTATTTAAAGGTAAAACATTTATCAACTATGTAACATAAATATTGTTTAAGAGATGATGGAACTTTCTCGCAAAATATTAATGTTTGTTGTTACTTATACATATTGTTATATGTTTCATTTTAAGTAAATTAAAAGTTAAAACTTCTAACTCCAACCTAAAATATTAGTGTTTGTGGCGTCAGTCATACAATGATTTTAGTTTCCTTTTTTTTTTAATTATAGTAATTTTATTTTTTTTTTGCGAACTAAAACACTAAGAAATTTTAAATGTTATAACTGTTAAAGTTCATTAGCAGTAGCAAAACCTAAAATTGTTGTAGATAAACCTTTTTTACTATGTATAAGAAATATATGTTGGTTATGTTTGTGGGTATTAGGGTAGCCCATCTCTTTGGGAGAGCTTTTTTCAAGATTTTTACCAGGGTTTGTAAAAATCTTTCTTTATATTAAAAAAATAAAACCAAAAAAAAATTTAAGTTAATTCGACTAAAAGAACACGTGTCTCGAGCAGATCAAAATGATAGGTACATAAAATAAGAGTGGAGAGCCTACAAAAATCATTTAAAAGAAAGGATAAAAGTAAAAAACTAAAAAAAAACAAATATTTGTGAAAAAGATAAACGATTGATTTGATATATCCCACGAAAACGCCTTTAAGCTAAGAACAATTGAGATAACAAACAGTTTTTAATAAATTTTAAGCAATAAAACCGCCTGGGATTATTATGTATATGGTGACTACCAGCCAGCTGCTCAATAAAAAGTAATAAAAAAATTGAAAAATGTCGAAGCAGTTTCTCTATCGCAGTTGGGAGTAAAATAAAAGAAAAGCTTAAATCCCTGGAATAAGTACCACTGGCCCTGGACCACAATAAAAAAAAGAAAATTTTATGGATTAATCAACATTGCTCACCAACTGTAGCTTCATTTGATGCCTGTATTTTACCCGTAGTGGCCAAAGCACTGGGTCACATGTTTGTCTCTGTCTATAAGTAGAACAACTCTTTAACGAAGTAGACAAAGCAAACTAAAAAAAAGACTGCAATAATAAAAGCAACTTTTAAATAATCCGATCTTTGTGCACCAATAATAATCTACTGGGATAAAAAAACTTCTTTCTTCTTTAACATGGAAAAAGCGGAGAGACTAAGTGTATTTACTAAATTGCAGCCTCAAAAATCCGAAATTGTTGATATAATAACTTTATTACTAGCAATATAACACCCTCCAGATGATTAAACAGATTTATTTGTTTGGTTTTCATTTTTTAAGGAACTATCTAATTAATATGCGATTTTATTTTTCCAATGGTTTGCAAATATGTTTTTTCAAAGTGAATTTAAACTTAAATAAAAGGAAAAATCAGCTAATAACGACATACATATGCCAGTTTAACGACATATACTATCGGTCATAATTATTGCAACCAATAGAGAAGTCGTTAAAATTGCAAATAATATAAATTTTTATAGTGCCTTATGGTTTTAGTGACGTTTTCTAGATAGACCACACTGTGATAATTAGATAAAAAATTCTTTAAAGAAGTATTTAAGGCAACATGCGCAGCGGAGTAAATTGTTCTAAGGATATTAAAAAAAATGACGACAAAAGTATTGCAACATTTGCATTAAGGTTACCTAATTATATAAATAAAAGAAAGTACAATACTATATTAATAAGAATACTATTTAAAACTGTCCACGGGTTTAATAACCAATAGCATATCCATTGTTGCCTTTAACTTTGGCACATCTTCTGGGCACGAAATTGGTTAAAGTTTATAATATAAAAGGTACAAGATTTCTTCAAACTACTGTTATTTTATTTATAAGTGCTTGTTTGTTAGAAAAAAAATTGTTTGTTTTCGCCGTTCTACTTCCTCTAATATGTTTTCTATGGGTTTTAGGTCGGGAGATGGCGCAGGCCAGTCTAAAACTGGAATATTGTTCTGGTTTAACCAGTGTCACACATGCTTAGAAGTGTAATTTGGATCTTTATCTTTCGGAGAAAGGAACCGTAAGGGCATTTCCTATTTTGAGAAAGGTAACATTACGTTTTCCATAATATTTGTATACATGAATCTGTTCATTATTCCATCGATAAAGTATTGAGGTTTACCCCCCGATAAAAAGGTAGCCGACAACACAACACTACCTTTGCCATGCTTCTCTGTATGCATTACATACTTGGAATTAAAAGGTTCATTTACAGATTTTCTAACTCGCCACATGCTATCTGAATTAAACATATTCTCTCGTGTTTCATCAATAAAAAGCAGCATACTCGGAAGGAGTATGCGTTAAATATCATAAAAATTGTTAAATTATCAATTTGTTGCAATACTTATGTCCGATGGTGTATGCCGGTTTTTCGTAATATAAATAAAAGCCTAGTACCTTTAGCAAAATAGGTTTCATTTAGCCACCTCCAGTTTTGTAGAGAATTATAAAAATAAAAAAATAACAAAAGTATAATATATCTAAAGCTGCATGAGGTATAATTAACGATTTATAATATTAAAATTTTAAAAATGTTTTCTTAGCATTTTTAGATAAAAATATTATTATAATTAAATAAAATATAAAGAAATTTACGACTATATCCGGTTTTAATTTTTTTTTTAATTACTAAATAATTCTACAAAATTTCTGTAAAACAGTAAAGCAATCCAGCAAAGTTAGATAAAAGTAAAAGTTACAGTAAATGTTGTAAACTCATCCACAATCCTAAAGTAGTAAATGACACAACTGAGAGAGGCTTTAAGCTAATTCATGAGTGTAATAAAGTATTAACTAAGGACGACGAGCAAAAGCAATTTTTACAAGACAGTTGTTGACAACAATGTTGCAGGTTTAAAAAGTTTTAAGTAAACTTTTATCTATATTTAAGTATACCTAATTTATATTCCAAAATGATTTAATTTTTATAGTTTTTTAAATATATATTTTTTATATAAATAAATATCTTCAAATTTTTAAAAGTTCTTATGTAGTGTTATTTTACCGTTTTTCGTTAAACATTATTAATGTTTTAATAGGGAATATACACTGTGTCTAAGGATGGCAACGATATATCAATTATTTTAAAATATCGATATCTCGAAAATCAAATATCGATATTCTTCATCGATATTTAACTTGTCGATATATCGATATCCAATATTAACAAGTAAATAAGTCAAAATTAAAAAGACATTTTATTACACCAATTTTTAAAACTGTCAAAAATGTTGGACAATAAAATAAAAAAAAAACTGAAGTAATAAGGTAATTTTTACTATTATGCCGTATTTATTTATCCATTACCTGTTAAAAAAAATATGGATTAATAGATAATTATTGGATTTTTTTTCTCTGCTGTTCGATATGTCGAATAATCAATATTAGCCATAAACGATATGTATCGATATATCTTTTTTTTATTTGACATCCCTAAGTGTGTCCCAATATGTGTGTTACAAGAGGACAAATGGACAAGAAATGTCTTGAATTTTAAATCGGAATTTTAGGAAAACCGGTTGCAGGGACTAAAACCAAGAAATACAAAATTTTACTTCATTTAGAATTATACAGGGCGAGTTATAAGAAAGAATAAATATGAAAAATACCAAGGGATAAAATACTTATTTTTAAAAATATAACATAATAATTGTATGTGTACATGTTTTAGAAAATTGATTTTATGACAAAATTTAAAGTTAAAATCATTTAGTTGTTTTTACATAACACATTAAAACCTAATTTTTGGGCAAGAAAAACCCAAATTTAAAATAAAATAAAAGTAAGTTTAATATATTAAAGATTTTTGTGAAATTAACTTGGTCTAGTCAGTATTTAAGTGTTAATGCAAAACATGTAAAAAAATGAAAAAATAATGTTACTTTTAAATGCGTCGACTTTGAATTTTGATGTATAATTCAATTCTTGAGAACATTTACTCATAAAATTTTGTTCATTTTTAAAAATAAAAGTACTTTACTCCTGAGCATTTTTATATTTACTTATAACTCGCCCTGTATAATACCAATCGAAGTAAAATTTTGTTTTCCTCAGTTTTAGACCATGCGACCTGTTTTCCAAAATGCTGATTTAAAATTCGAACACAAAATAATAATTTTTACTATAATTTGCCTTTAAAACAGTGGTGACGAGTACGTAGATGCACGGAAGCCAATGCACCCAAAGAGGTGAAATGAATGGGTGAAATGCACCCATAACAGAGTAAACAGTTTAACATTTTTGTCCTTTTTTCTCTTCAACTTTTTGTTTAATAAGAATAGAATACTACTTTTGCTTATTCTTTTAAAAGTTTTTAATACGAAATAAAATGTGAAGCTGATGACTTTTCTTTCTTTAAAAATTTTTGTTTCTTGTCACCGGCACCCATATGAAAACTCAAAACCCGCCGAGCCCGTATTGCTATACAACATATATTTGCAAAATTAGGTAATTATCAATCTTTTATTTTTATTAGTATTAACGCTGCATGCATGGCATCACTTCTCGTTATACAATCAAAATAAAATGTTTATGGGTTTTTTTTTATCAAATACAGTTAAACTATATTATTTCAGACATTTTGACAAAACCAAAAACCATATTGAGAATATACACATATTCTAATTCAGGTCCCCCTTCTAACTTTTTAAATTGTTTGGTATTTTTTCATGAAAATTCCAAGAATTTATTAAGACAGAATAAACCAAATTTAAGACAAGAAATGGCAGATATAAATGTCAAACTAAAAGCTGGACGCCATTTAAAAAAATGTGAAAAGGAGTTTTGTAGCACATTACTTTAAAGCTCCTGACGAGTACTTTTGCACCCCAGAATATAAAATCAATACCTTTTCTACTACAAAATGGTGGGTACTTTAAAAATTACCTGAATACCTCATTTAAAGAGCCATATTTCCGAATCTAATAAAGCTAGATACACTTAATGTGGTATTTTATTAAAGCTCTTTTAAAGATTCATTTAATGGTGATATTGATGATAATATACAAGGTAGGACAAAAGGTAGGTTTAAGTATTTTCTTTAAAAAGGAGCCCAACCCTAAGATTGACATTTATATCTATCATTTTCTGCCTTAAATTTGGTTTATGCAGTCCTCATAAAATTCTTAAATTTTTATAGAAAAATACCAAACAATATAAAAATTAGGAGGGGCTTCCTGACTTAAGACAAGCACTCGTTCTTAAAAGCAATGTGCAGGGTGTCCGGATTTCGTTGCAATTGCAGGGTATCTTGGTTGTTATTAGAGAAAGACACTTGCGATTTTCGCAGACTGTTGCTACTTTTTAATAAATAGTCGAGGCAATGAACCAAACATTATTTGTAAAATTTATACCTAATTTGTACCGTATACAAACCGGAAGTTGCAGTGCTGCAGCCAAAAATGTCTTTAACAAATGCTCTTTTGAGACGTCCCTTGAAAAATGTAATAACTTTGTTCATACGGCTCAGAACAGGCCCAAGTCGAGTACTCAGGGGTTTTTAAGGTTGCTGATCACGATTATGATGTTCAAATTAAACCCCTAAACACCTGAAGCTCAGGAACGGCGACGAACGTCATCTTCGTGGGACTCTCCTAAAATTCATGCAGGGAAGGAGATTTACTCAGCGCCCGGGGGTTTTTGGGTCGCTGAATCCAAATATAGCATCGACAGATACCCCAAGGACACCTGGTGCGCCCTAACCTAAACGCGGACGTTATCTTCGAGATTTCGAGATTTTTTCTCCCAAGAGTACCAATAACAAGACGAATATCATTATTGGGGCGTTTTGTGTGGTATTGAACCGAATTTTGTATCAAAAACGACCTCCCAAACACCTGGTGTACCCGAACCTAACCCTAAACATCATCTCCGTGTTTTTTTCTGGCAGAATCAAAAAAGACGAATCAAAAATCGTTAGGGGGTTCTTTAGGGCACGAAAAGTCTCAGTGTATACTTAAATGAAAGCGTTTTAAGCATTGGCAGAAACGTGAAATGCCTCTTTGCCAAGTTCGGAGATCTAGCCGGAAAATATTCTCTTCATTCTTACAGAACTGGGTCAAGCTTTTCGAGGGCGTCTGGGATGAGTTACACATGAATAAATATATTAAATTACAAGACGATTTTGGTGAGTGTCTTGCGATTGTCTGTATCTTAAATTTTTCAAAGGACGTCTAAAAAAGCATTACTTAAAGACATTTTTAGCTTCAGCCCTTCAACTTCCGGTTTGTATTAGGTACAAATTTTACAAATAATTTTTGGAAGCGAATGCAAAAACCGCATTCTGATCCATCCTGTCCTAAAAAATTCCAAACTTTAGCCCTTTGTATTGCTTTATTGTCTCGGCTAAAAAAAAGATGACAGTAAAATATTTTTATGACCGTCCCAGTTTTTGACATAAAGGGAGAAATTATTTTTTTCCATTTTTAGATCACCCTTATATTTCAGCTGTATTGTAACTAACTACAAAAGTAAAATCTAAAGTTATTACATATATATTTTTACGTAGAATTCAGTGGTGTAGTTAGATTTTTCAAAAATGTTATATTTTTCGAGATATAAACCAAACATGTTTTTTTTCATGGAAACACCCTGTATGTTTTAATAACATATAATACCCAATAGTAATGTTTTATTTTTAGACTGTTAATTGATGTTTCTAACTTTAAAATTGAATTTTGCATAATGGGCTATAATAAAGACTTTAAAGTCAAAAAAGAAAGTCAGTCCTAAGTTCGTTATTTGTTTATATTTAACAGCAAATTCCAGGTTTTAATATTTTATTTTATAATTTACTCCGCCCAGCACTCTTATTCACCTCCTGGTTTGCAAAGTTTGTTCACCTAATAAATTAATTAAAAACTTAATATTTTGGATCACAGCGCCACTGTGTTTCTACTCAAAATAGTGACCAAAATTAGTATGTATGTATAATTCTTAGAAAAACATTAGATTTAAAACAAAATAGTAGAAAACCATGTATGAAACTGACACCTTCAAAATTTAAATTTCAATAATAATTTTGGTAACAGTTTCATACGCGGTTTCCTATTATTTTGTATAAAATCGAATGTTTTTTTATCCGGATACAAACTGATTTTGGACACGGTTTTAAAAATAAATGGAGTAAAGCTGATTCAAAATATTCAGTGTTTTATTAATTAATAAGGAAGAAAAACTTAGAAAACCGAGGGGGTAAATAGGGATGCTGGGCATAATATAATAGTGGTATAATAGTGTTAAGTGTCCTGTAAAATTTTAATAAATTATAAACTTAGGGTTAACTTTATTTTTTGGTTATGAATTTTATTTCATAGCCCACTATGCGAAATTCAGTTTTAAAATTTAAAATCATTAATTTAGGGTTTCAAATTAAAAATGACCATTATGTAATATATATTTTTAAAAAGCTCTGATCTTCTGTAATATATTAAATACCAAATATACAGGGTGTTCCAAAAAAATCATATGTTTGGTTTGTACCTCGAAAAATACCGGGTCACAACGAAATTACTATCCAGCAATTTTTTTTTTTAATCGTATAGTTTTTCAATTAAGGGCCGTTATATTGTATTACTAGATGCCAATTTGAGATATAATAGCATCTGTGTATTACTTCCGGCTTAACCGGAAGTGATATAAACTTTAATATTTTAGATGGAAAAGGTATATTTTTAAGGATTTAATTTTACAGGTCGTTCCTGATAATATACCTTTAATATATTCATAACCTTACTTTTTTGGCTTTGGAGAAAATAGCGTTTGAAAATGTCCAAACGATAATACAATGTGCAGTTTTATGGGAAAACAAATGAACATAACAAAAATTTAAAATTCCTAAAATAGTTCTTTTATAAGACTCTACCTTTAGAGGCCATTATAATACCAACTTTTCTAACCAGAAAGTGCTGTAAAATAAGACCTATAATATACCCATAACCTATCTTTTTTAGTTTTAGAGAAAACAGACTTTGAAAAGGTCCGAGCCACCTCACAATAAACAGTTTAATCGATATTGTGTCGTCGTCTGGACCTTTTCCAACATCGTTTTCTCGAAAACCAAAAAAGATATGTTATGGGTATATTGTAGGATTTATATCCGAAATAGCTTAAAGAATTTAAATTAAAGAAAAAAATTGTGTTTTTCTTTAAAATTACCAGGGTTATCATACTTATAAGTTTAAATTTTACAGCACTTTCGGTTTAATAGGAAGTAGTATTATAGTGGTCCCCAAAGGGGTGGTCTTTTTAAAGACCTATTTTAAGCATTTTAAATTGTTGATATGTTTATTTTTTCCATAAAACTGCATTTTGTGCTGTTGTTTGGATATTTTTAAAACGCCATTTTCTCTAAAACCAAAAAAGTTATGTAATGGGTATATTAAGGGTCTTATATCAAAAATGGCTTGTAGAATTTAAATCCTAAGAAATATACAGGGTGTTCCATTTAAAATATCAAAGTTTATATCACTTCCTGTTAAACCCCAAGAATATTTAAAAATCGCCCCGTGTGACGAAAACTAAAAGGGTCATAAAAACATGTTTGTGTCTTTTTTTGTTTTATCAAAAAGTAGCAACAGTTCGTAAAAACCGCAAGTCATATCTCTAATAATAACCAAAATACCCTGCAATTGCAACGAAATCCGGTCACCCTGTACATTTTGATTTACCTACCAAGAATTAAAATTTGTTTTAAATATTAATATTCCATTTCTTTTTTAGCCACAGTGCAGAACCCTAACTGCAATATTAAGTCAATGTTTATATTATACAGTATTAAAAAAATAATAAAAAAGTGTCATTTAAGAACCAAAAGTTAAATAAAAATGCTTTAATTAGGAGCAACATATGTAAAATACTTGCATAATGACATGCCTATATCTTATATGTATTTCCCGTTAAAATATATAAATTATTTTATGTTACTGTAGAGTCCAAATATTTTACCAATTAGGGTTAGCGTAACAGTTTAAAATTCTAAACCTATTTTTATTTAGGTTTAATAATATACAGGGTGTATTACGGACCTGTGTTCCGTTTTCCGTAAACGTCTAAAGGTGTCATCGACCGTGATACACCCTGTATTTTCTTTTGGGTTTTTATGACCGTTTCAATGGGTTTTTAGCTGTTAACAACTACAATGTAGTTTTTTACCAACAATACTTTTAGAACTTTATTTGTCTCTATTATTTTGTAAATATGTTAAAAGTTGATACATTTTTCTAAATATTATTTGTAAACTAATCATTGGTCAATTGATAGGTCTTTACTTACTTATATTTAAATTGTTTGGACAAGTAGTCCTATTCACTGGGTTACTTTTTTTACACCAAAAAGATCTTAATCAATTAACATAAAAATGTTAGTATAGGGGATGGTTACAAAAAATAATTACTGGTTACTAGTATCTTAAAATACCTAAACTTTAACATATGTTTAAAGGGTAAAAAAGTGTCTAAGGTTTATGCTATACACGGTGCAATTTAATTGATGGCTAAAAATACAAGATATGATATCTTAGCCTATTTTAGGAAGAAAAGGTAATATTAACATATTAGTATGTCCTAAACCTCTGAACTTTGGAACTACACGGTGTTAAAGTTTTAAGAAAAAAATCGTATTTTTTATTATAATAGTAGGAGAGCCCAAGAGGAGACTTTGGGATTTACTACAGCGCGGCAGATTAATATACCGAAGAATACCTTGTACCCCTTTAAGTACTTTCACCAAATATAAGCCCCGCATACACGGTCGATCGTAAAAAACAAAAATATATCCATCTGAAATTGCCAAGCTCGTCAGATTAGGATAAATTAAGTTAATTACATGCCAAACAGTGTATATTCCACTTATCTGACTATTTGAGAGTGACGTAAAGGAAACAGAGGGCTACAAAGAAAAACGTCAGATTAACATTTTCGACCGGGGTTTCTTTTTATTTTAAAGAAAATATACATACAACCCGAACGATTTACACAAGCCGAATTAATAATAGTATTTTTTGACATATTTAAAAGTCTATAGCCACCTTCCCCACCGATAAAAAGGTATACATCATAAAACATTTTTTCTTCTTATCATTTAAGCTTTGCAATCCAATAAGTCGAGTAAATCCTCATTTAGCATCGTGGGCTCCCCTACTATAACTGTTAGAGATATTTTTATAAAATTTGGTACGCACCTACTAAGCACTAATGGGCATTTTTATTGTGAATTGTAATATACACTTTTTTAAATGGGCTAAGAAATCATATCCTGTATTTTTTGCTATTAATTAAATTACACCCTGTATAATAAAAACAAAATATAATTTTTACGTACCTTTACTTTCTTATCTATTGGTGGTTTTTCTAATAAGTTTGTCAAAGCGTGGGTGTTTTCCGTTCTTGGAATGTCGATACACGTATCTCCCCCTCCTCCCATTTTGTTAAGTGGAACGTCCCCTTTTTCCTTTTCTTCTTCATCGTCCACTGGGCTTTCTGTAACAAAAAAAAATGGGTAAACTGGTGCAAATTAAAGCCTAATTATACCAAATCAAAAAGTTTTCTTTATGTTTCTGCGAGTTGGACCCGGGATATCAATTAGCGTACGCACAATTAGTTTACTTTATTTTTCTAAAAACTAAGAATAAAAAAATCAATGTCAAATACATTGCCGTTAAGGTGGTAAAGTAAGCATTCCAAATAATATTGTTTAATGTGAAAGTGAATTAACTGAAAAAAAAATACATTTTTTCCAAATAAATTTAACTTGATATAACAACATAATCAAGCAGTTTTTTTTACAAAATGTCCTGTTTTATAACCCGTTTTAAAATGGAAATCGTAGGGTAATAGGTCAGACCTATTAGGAGGGTGGTGACGTATAGTTCACTAATTTTGTTCAAAGAAAAATTAGAGTACTTTTGTATAAATAACCACTGTCATTTCTAACATAGTGCCACTATGTTAGCCAAGTTTTATTACCTAATTTACGAGAAATGCTTATAGAACCTTAAAATATATCGCTAAATGCGCGAAATACAGCTATATTTATGAACATATTACAAAAAATATATAGAGTTAGCCATATAGGTTTATTAAGTTGTTTTTAATATCCTGAACATATTGAAAACTTGACATTGGCTATTTTTAAAAAAATAACCTTTTAATTCAAGTCCGAACCGGTTGGATAATTTTTTTAAACAGTAGTCAACCCTAATATCACTTAAACGGCGACAGTTAAAAGCAGCATTTATTGTGTTTTTTTTAAATCAAAGATTTTCTGAGGTTTAATTTAGGCTTTTACTACCACATTAAACGGAATTCTTAAAAGCAACTTTTAATTGATTATGCTTTTTAAGTCATTTAAAATAAGGGCTACTATAATGCTAATCCGACAATTTGAATTTTTAAATTTTACAACTTTTTATCCACTTGGGTATATTTTATATCAAATTATTTACATTTTTTATCAAAGCGTATTTTTAGCTAAATGCTTTAAAACGTTTTATTTAATTAAAGTATTGCTTAAAAAATTGAATTTAACAAACATTATTTAATTTCTATGCAGTATTATCTTTGTTACTTTTTTTGTAAAAAGAGCGCAGGAGTACGTCGCAAAACGTAAACAATTTTTAATTCGAAAAATCCCGAAGTGAAAATATAGATCATTTCCAATTTTTTAACCTTTTTAATTAAAGATATTTTTTTATTTAATAGGTTATTTTTTAAAGAGTACTTTACTTTAAGAATCCTTTTCATTGCTACTTTTTTACTCTATCCAATGGTGATATTTTATTTTAAATGCGACGTTTCGAAAAACAATCGTCAACATTGTTTTTTTAAATACGGTCCTGATATTATAAAAATAAGTTTAAAAGACGATGATAATACAAATTCAATGATAATTTACGCATTAAGGTTTTATCCTAATACGTACCCATCAATAAGCTACAATTTTTAAATACGATCCTGATACTATAATATTGAATTAACATTTGTTAGAACTAACGATATTTATTTTACTATTTCTGAATCAATACTTTGTATACAGGGTGTTTTTGTACATATCTTAAATATCCTTAACCCTAATTAGTTGTAATTTGGCAATAATTTTTATGGCATTAAGGAGGTAATTTATCAGTTACTATAAAATTTAAAATTTAATAACTTCAGTGGCGTCTCGAGCGGCACCGAAACAAATATTTTTAACAAAAACGGTACGCCACTGACTGTGAGAATGAGTGTGAAATATTTGTACTTTCTTTAGATTAGTGTAATAAAAACACAGCTCTTATATCTCTTAATTTTTTTACGAATCTTATTTAGTTTAAAAGAAAAAATCCACTTAATTACATATTACATATAATATTTCTAGACCATTAAGAGCACTTAAGAAATTTTTCCTTTTAAAAATTATTAAATAATTTATATTTTTTTAATTTATTTATGTAACCAAAGAGAGTACTTATTTAAGTAACGTTTATATCTAGCCTAACAAATTTTATTTAAATACCTTCGTATTTTTGAAATTTTTTAGTCTTTTAAAAAGTTTAAGACCCTGTATCTTGTGAACGAGGAATTTGCGGAGCCATGATTACAAAAACTTTCGTGCGGTTTAGCACCAAAGTTGGGTAGTATTCTCGGTATTCTGAATCCTATATTTAGCATACATTGGCTGGCAAAAGTATTCTAATACATCTGTGTGTTTGTTAGTCGGTATTTGACTAACACTTTTTTGATCTGCATTAGGATTCTTGATGGTGTATACACCGTTTTTAAATCATAGTATTCGAATAAATGCTTTAAAACGTTCTGTTTAATTAAAGTATTGCTTAAAAAATAGAATTTTACAAAAAATAATTTCTAATGCAGAATTATCTTTGTTACTTTTTTGTAAAAAGAGCGCAGGGGTAAGTCGCAAAACGTAAACAATTTTTTAATTCGAAAAACACCGAAGTGAAAATATAGATCATTTCCAATCTTTTAACCTTTTTAATTAAAGATATTTTTTTATTTAATAGGTTATTTTTTTAAAGAGTACTTTACTTTAAGAATCATTTGCATTACTACTTTTTTACTCTATCCAATGGTGATATTTTATTTTAAATGCGACGTTTCGAAAAACAATCGTCAACTTTGTTTTTTTAAATACGGTCCTGATATTCTAAAAGTAAGTTTAAAAGACGATGATAATACAAATTAAATGATAATTTACGCATTAAGGTTTTATCCTAATACGTACCTGTGTGTTTTTATAAATTTATTAAAATATTTTTAATTATTAAACTATTTTAATAAACAACGCAGAGTTTAACAAAATCCCCAACCATCTCTACTTTAGATCGAATTAACATTTGTTAGAACTAACGATATTAATTTTATTATTTCTGAATCAATACTTTGTATACAGGGTGTTTTTGTACATATCCTAAATATCCTTAACCCTAATTTGTTGTAATTTGGCAATAACATGTATAGCATTAGGGGTAATTTATCAGTTACTATATAATTTAAAATTTAATAACTTCATTGGTATCTCGAGCGGCACAAAAACAAATATTTCTAACAAAAACGCCACTGACTGTGAATGAGTGAGAAATATTTGTACTTTCTTTAGATTAGTGTAATAAAAACACAGCTCTTAAATTTCCTATTTTTTTAATGAATCTTGTTTAGTCGAAGAGAAAAATCCACCTAATTACATACTACATATAATGTTTCTAGACCATAAAAGACGCACTTCAGAAATTTTTTCTAACATTATTAAATAATTTTATATTTTTTTCTTACTAAATATGTAACCAAAGAAAAACTTATTTAAGTAACGTATAACGCGCTTGTGGCTGCTTCGGTTGTATCGGCAAGCGTCGATCTCCGGAGTTAAGCAGTGGAATGCGCGCTCATAATTTGGATGGGTGTCCGGCGACAGCGGTGTTTTGGGCAACGGCACACGGTGTTCTGCTCGGGGATGCGGACTGAGCAACAACCATCCAAGTTATGGAATGAATGGTGTGTGAATGAGAAGGAGTAGGGGTCAAGGTACAATAAGCCTTCAGGCTGCAGTGCACCACCTAGGGGGCGGACGTCGGACCTGGGTGGGATGACCCCGAAAGGGTGAAAAAAAAA
>JACEGR010003536.1:0-103109 GCA_014170235.1 Listronotus bonariensis | reverse complement strand
ATATGTATATAAAAACACGAATGACTGAAAACTATTCGACTAACCACTATCAAAATCTCTGAAATAAAACGAGTCCGAACCAATAATATGTGAAGTCTCTAAACTAACCAAAAACATTAACAACTGAAAATTCTTGCAAAATATACAACTAAAATGAAAATGGCAAATTTCCACAGTTTTTACCAAACAAAGCTTCGACAAAGCACGACTCTGTCATCAGCTGATAATGCTAGCAACTTTGAATAGAACTGCCAACCGAAATCGTAATTCTCACACCCTCACGTCCCTGACAAAAGCTATCCCCGGTCTTGCTTATGTCTAAACCCCTTCTCATAAAGAAACTCTGGTTGAAGCTAGCTTAAGTTAAAGCGGCTTTTAAAAGTGGCTTGAAAAAGCGATATAAACGCGCTTAAAAATGACTTCAACCGTTCAAGTCACGTCTGAAAATAAGTAGGGTTGACTTCACTGAAGCCGATTAGAAACACGATATAAACGATTCAAGCGGGCTTAATAACTGCCTAACTTTAGATGAATGCTTCCTCAAACGTCATCAGTGTCAATTTCATATATGATTTTGACATTTTTATACATTATATGAGTGGAAAAATGGGTGAAAAAACTTTAAAACACGCTCACACCAACAACAGCAAACAAAACGGGACAAATTAAAAAGTGAGGTTTGTTTTTCATTTGATGTCTACTGTGAAGTTGGATGCAAAACTGCCGGATGCGTACGACGATGGCCTGAAATGTGCTCGACCTCGATTTTCAATCGACTTTCAAGCCACCGAAATAAACACGTAGACTTGGAAATCGCTTCAAAGCCGCTTTGTTTTCAAGCCAGCTTGAACTATTCGATATAAACGTATTATGTCTTAGACACTCCGCACATGTGTCGGTGCTTTTGACAGTATGTATGCATATATTCGTGTTTGAAGTGGCGACAGATATACAGAGACGAGCATACGCTTAATGGTCAATTTTAACTATACAGAGTGTCCCACCGGGAACTGCTGCAATCAATGTCTCAAAAAGTACGCTTTGGAAAATTTTGATATTATTATAATGTTAGTGGAGGACATACAACCTGGATATGATTTTAAGTGATCCCATGTTTATTAACTAATAAGATCTCTAAAAATACCCTTATCTATCGAAAAAAATATATTTCATTGAAAGCAAAAACATGCACTGGAAAAAAAAATATAAACTAATAAGACAAAATAACGCACAAGTGAGGATAAATGGAAAGTTTCTGTCTCCTTACCTGACAAATGTGTGCATATTATGGTAGATCAGTAAAAGAGCACTGAAAAAACATGTTTTCTAATTATTGCGGATATTGCTGTGAAAAACATATTAATCTGGCATCAGTTATATACTATACTCTGAGGCGTCTTTGGCAACAGATACCAGCGTCACATAGCATATTTTCTCAGTTATTTATTAATTAACTCCTATCTAAGCTTTGGTGTCGAGATTTGCATTTAACTAAATGTTGAGCATAGTTTTTTCGTTATTTCGTAAAAATCTAAACATCAGTTTTCTTGAAGTAAATAAAATCTGCGATTTCATAAGGATTGAGATAAGGTCACGACATTCGCCATATTGGCTAGCGCGGCTGTGACGTCAGAGCGGGTCATTTTCGGCCATGTTTGATTTTAGGCAGATCAGTGGCGTAGAATTAAGGACAAAACAAAAAAGAACTGTATGTTGTAAACAAAATTTATTGGATTACATTTTAATAGGCATAACTTAAAACAAAAACATAAATGTGGTTTAAATATTGAAAATTAAAAATTATCGAAAGCGACGACAGGACGATGAAGGTACCTGGCAGGCAAAACATTTTCCATGGTTCCGTAAGTCAAAAACCATTTTAAAAACTTTGTATACAAGGTGTCCGCTAATGAATGGTACACAGAAAAACCACAGATTCCTTATGCCAAAAGTATTAAGATTTAACCAAACATACCTAATATCAAAAGTTTATAATAAGGAAGATACGGGGGTGTCATAGTAAAAGAAAAAGTAAATTCCATTTCTGGATCAATTGTTTCCCCCTTTTTAAATATCTTAATGAAACGGTATCTCGGGGTTTTAAACATTGGCTTTTCAGATCCGAATCATTGAATTTTTGTGTGTAGACTAGAGGGCGATGGGTACACCTATTTAAAATTCTCTAAAACTACTCGAATTTTTTTATTTACTACTCTGTATATGTATGTAAACTAGTAAGCTTTTCTATGCTTTCTGCACAAAAAGGTATACTAGTAAGAATCGGTCTTGAATTTAACATTTAGTATTTAACAAAAGTTCGGCTTATGGTGATTCATGTAGACGTTCATAAAACTCATTTAACATTTAGGATTTAACATTTATCATTTAAGAGTTGACCAACTTTTTATCTTCTTAAATTAAATGCTAAATGAAAGATTCGACTGCGCATGTCAAAGCCTGTCCAAATGTCGGAATGTTTCCTGTAAATGTCGCTAACTTGATATATTTTTGGTTTTTATTATTGTTTTGATCTGCGCTAAGTTAAAGATGGACTCTCGCCAGTAATTGTGGAAATTAATAGAAGTTTTTGTAATGGGATCAATGTTATTATACTGACAAACAAGCGGCTGTCTTCTGTCAAAAAGTCAAATATCAGTTACAATGCATGACCAAACATCTAATTTTAATATTTTATGAACAGTGTCCTAAGTACTAAATGCTAAATCTTAAATGTAAATAAATGTTAAATGATGAAATGCTAATTTTTTTGTAAACTCACCTTCAATAACATCGTTAGCTATAATTACAACTGCTCAGATATAAATAGCTGATAGCTAAAAACTCCTGGATACCGAGTTTTATTAAAATGTTTAAAACATATCAGAAATTATCGAAATGCATGAATAAAAAATATTTATATCCCTTTAACACCCTGTATCTTCCTTATCATTAACTTTTGGATATAGGTATGTTTGTTTAAATCCTAAATGGGTATTTTCGCATAAGAAATCTGTGGTTTTTCTGTGTACCATTAATTAGCGGACACTCATCAGTATCATATGTATATAAAAACACGAATGACTGAAAACTATTCGACTAAACACTATCAAAATCTCTAAAATAAAACGAGTCCGAACCAATAATATGTGAAGTCTCTAAACTAACCAAAAACATTAACAACTGGAAATCCTTGCAAAATATACAACCAAAATGAAAATGGCAAATTTCCACAGTTTTTGCCAAACAAAGCTTCGACAGGCACGACTCTCGTCATCAGCTGATAATGCTACCAACTTTGAACAGAACTGCCAACCGAAATCGTACTTCTCCACACCCTCACGTCCCTGACAAAAGCTATACCGGTCTTGCTTATGTCTAAACCCCTTCTCAGCCAAAATAATAACCTAGCACTTTCTATAAAAAAGTTCTAACGCGCGCTTTGTTAGGAGATATTGACCCTTAAAGTTGTTATAGAAAAAAATAAATATTTAATTATGATTTTGGAACTGTTGCAGACAGTACCAATGATATTTGGGCAAGTAAATAACCTTATGCTAATGCTATTTTTATAGAGTATATATAGAAATATAGAAGAAGCATCAGTATAAGGATATTTAGTTGCCCAAATATCGTGTGGCCTGTGGCGACAGTTTAAAGTTATAATTAAGTGAGTTTTTAAGTCTAACTTTAAAGGTCACTATCTCCCTAAGGAAGCGCGATAGAACCTTTTTTTGATAATAACATTATTTTGGCTCTCTACCACCCACCCCTATCACTTTGGACCTCACCTTTTTGAACACCCTCATCTTTGTCATCCAACATCTGGCCAGGTATTGTATGCATAGGTACTTCTTTCTTATTAACCTTGTACTTGAAAGTACAACATCGAACGCGTTGTAACGAAAATATTAATTTTAGATAAAAAAGTTTAAAACAAAAGTTGTGAATAATTTATCAGTTAATTGAAATTAATAAGCAATTTATTATTTAAACAAGTATTAGAAGAGGTATCGGTAAAAATGTCAATAACCAAACAGTTATAATGCTTGTAAATCGTAAACGATAAGTGATATGAAAAATTATTAGAGCAAAAAGATGGAAAATTTAATTATCTGTTAATAAAAGGTCCTTATAATTGCTGGGCTTCAGTGCACAGTTACGGAGATACAGGCCCAAACAATTTTTCGCAAAATGGCGGCCCCTTCTGTTCGCATAATTTGTAAGTATTTTGTGTCTTTAGATTCATTACGTCATGCTGCACCTATCTGTAAAAAAATAACTCCGCCGAATTATGCATTATGGTCTTGGCTCTAGTTATCAATCTGATCGACGTATATCGAGTTATTGTCGACGGTCATTCTTCAAGCTTTCACCAAGTGCAATGCTGGAGTCCCTCAAAGGCCTCAGTTCTGGCACCAACTTTGTTTCTTCTTCACATCAACACGACCTTCTCTCGTCCACAACTAATTCCATTCATAGTTTCGCCGACGATAGTACCCTTCACTTCAGTTTTCAGGTTCCTAAACCCATCACTAAACCTGACTTGGAAAACAAACGCAGAGCGATGCTGGATATCTCTTTCGCAGGATCTTAATTTAATATTGGATTGGGGCGCCAAAAATCTCGTTCATTTTAGTGCATCCAAAACACAATCATGTTCCTTGTCGCGAAAAAAGAATGCATCAAATCACTCATCCTCTACTTATGAGCGGCTAAGTTTTACGGGAGCCCCGAACTTCCCTTTCGTTCTTTTATCCCTAGAGTTTCTGGAATGTGAAACCGGCCGCCCGCAGGAGGTCTTTATTCCCCCTCCCCCAAATTTTTAAGTATTTAAGTCCCGAGACCAGCAAACTCCCTCTTACCTCGCTTAAGACACCCACGGTAACGTTAGTATTTAGGCTTTTAGCCTTCGTGGATTGTCCAAAGGTAAAAAAGAGAGTAACTTGCTTCTCAATACCTGTACTATCAGGACTTTCAGTATCTTTTTATATATTTTTTTTAAAATTAATGCTTATTTGGCAATCGCCTCTATAAAAAAAAAAAAAAATAAATGACTTTTTACCTAAACCCGACGGTAACGTCGAAAATATTGCTGCCGACGGACGACGGGGCGGCACATGTCTCCAAAGCCCTTCCGCGCCAACGATGACGGAGGTGATCGGGTCGGGGATGGAGGTGCCCGCAGCCAGAAACGTCAGTCCCATGACTCCCGGTGGGATGCCTACCGTCTCCTCCGCCCTGTTGGCCCACCACACCATCAAGTACGAGTAGGCTGCGATCCACGTTATACTGCCTAGGAATGTCACGGGGAAGAAACTCCTTTACCTTGTTAAAGAAATAAAGAAAATATGTTACAAATTATGGATAAAACTTAACATTGCTGTTCTTAGAGAGAAAAAACATACTGTTATTACCTTTCTTTGCAACGGAAGCTGTTTGCATGGCAAAACAGCCTCTAGTAGGTATATGCTCTTAGGTCTAATAAAGATAAATTATTTACAATGTTACCTCTTGCACCTCGAGTATCTGGCAAGGTTAACCAGAGCGGGGAAGACAATGGGGGCCAAGAGCACTGTACGTGATGCGTTTTCGATTGGTGTCCGGCCAGCTCATATCCATGGCCTCCGCCTCGTGGGTCGTCGTTGTCGCCATCGCCAACCTGCAGACACACCACTGCTTGTGAGCTCAAAGACTTACGTGAACTGCGCGCGCGCACCGCAGACATACGTCTCTAGAATCAGAAAATGGGTGGAGCTTAGTTTATGGTTGGTTAGTGGAGTCATTTGGATGGATATAGCAATGAAGACACACATACTGAAAAAGAAATCGCACTTTTTACCGCAGCTAAGGCTCTGTCTGCTGGAGAGGTTTTGACAGATGACGCGCTAATTGCCTATAGCGAATTTCATTGAAAACTAATTTGGCTTTTGACTGACAATGATAACTATTTTCGCTTTAGTGCCAAACTAGTTTTTAATAGTTCTTGCTGTAGGATTGCTTAAAGCTGGCTGTCCATGAGAGCGGTTTTCCGCTCGCGGATGATAATTCAGCGTTGTGATTGGTAAATGCAAATTTAAAATGCTTTTTCCGCCAATCACAACCATGGACAGCCGGCTTAAGAGTTCTTTTTCAGTGTGTTTATAATTCTTGATCACAATTGGAATAAATGTTTGTGTTGGTAATGGTTCAAAGCTGGCTTAGGTAATTTACTATAATAGAAAGGCTGTCAATGTGAATGTGACCGTCATTTGGTCATGCTAGGAAGAAAAGCAACAAATAATGTGTGGTCGTATAGTACATTTACAACATGTCGTATGTGTTTACGAAAATTGCATTTTTACATTCTACTTGCAGTGTGAAATAAGCTAGGTGCCTTAAATTTTGCTCCTAACTAATCGTTTTGTATGTAGACAAATCTATAGGTCTACATGATTTTTTAGATTGGTGCATACAAACCACATATATATATATATATATATATATATATATATATATATATATATATATATATATATATATATATATATATATATATATATATATATATATATAAACAATATATTGCCAATGCCGTGTCACTGTTTTGACGCCAGTGTGGAGTGTCTGTCGGTTGTGTAGCAGGCGTACTTGCGCAGTTCGCAAAACTTAATTTGTAAATATTTACTATGCAGCACCGGCTTTTAAAATTATGACGCATTATATAAATTAATTAGGGATTTCAATTCAACCAATTTATCATACACGCCACAAAAACAACCCAAAACCAGAAAGAGTTATCAAAACATTATAAGACACTAAAAAAAAACAAAATAAACTAAAAATATTTCAAGAGGAACACTAACCAGAACACACGTCGACCGCCACCCGAACTACGGCTCTGATCAAATATGGCCGACAGTCTTAGTTTGTTTACATTGGTTACCACGACAACCAATAAATGTTCGATATTGCGCAAGCGCGACCCTACATTAGATTTGCCCATACTGGTGTCATTTTATGATTTGGAGGCGACATACAGTGTTTGGTTATTGATGGTTATATATATGTGACACGAACCGTCCTGCATAGGGCTGGCAAAATCCGGAAAAAACAAAACCGGTTAACCGGTCTTTAAAAACCCGGTTTCGGTTAAAACCGGTTAACCGAATATTTAAAAACCGGTATTAAAAACCGGTTTTAAAAGCCGAAAACAGAAAACGTTTTTCAAAACCGATACACCCAAATCGGTTTTTAAAACCGAAAACTGTCTTTAAAACCAAAAACCGTAAACGGTTCTCAAAACGGAAGGCTTTTCTAAACCACAGTTAACAAAAAATCGGAAAGTAATTATTCTCTTTTAATCGTTTTTGCGTTGATTACGGATTTACCCGTGAGCTGTGGTGTTAAGTGATAATCATTATTCATCCTAGAATATTCTTCAAAAGAAATTGGTTAAATATAAATAAGAATAAAAATATAACATCCCTGTTAATAAAATGCAAGATTCGTTGTTTGAGTACACGAAGAAAGAGAGGAAGAATTTGATCTATAGGCTTTTTTCTCTGGCGCTTTAGGTCGAACGGTCAAGCGGCAAGGCTGCCTCTATAAAGTACGTGCTCAAAGGTAGAAGGAGATTTTTAATTTGATCTACTTACCTGACAACACTGTGCCAGTCAGTGAAAGTTGTTTTTGTGGTTATGTCTATTTTTGTTTATGTTTTTATTTTTCGTAAATTTTAATAAATATAAAATAAGATGATTTTCGCTAATTTGGGTTCTACCGTTTAAGGTAAATAAAAGTTTTTTTTTACTGTCACTACAATAAATATGTCACTTACAAAACCAATAGCAGTTTTTAGAATGACATCATAATATGTATCACACCAGTGTTGTAAAGTACTTTGCAACACTAGTGCTGTAAAGTACTTTGCAACACTAGTGTGATATAACGCATTTTCTATGCATGAAATCAGTGTGCTATTTGCTATTTTCACAAGTGGTCGTCAATGTAGCAGTAAACGCGACATCAACTGAAGCAAACGGTCAAGTTACCTTTGATTTCGCCATTATTTCTTTTAGTTCATGTGTCACTAGTTTTAAATTTGACAGTTTGCAAATTAATTTAATAGAAATTATTGAAAATTAATAGTAATAATGAATTTGGATGACTAAAAAAATTAAAGAAATGTATACTGTTTTAATATTATTTCTACAAAGAGTAAGTACATACAATTTTCTAAAATGAAATAATAAATGCATAGTTATGAAGAGGATAATTATTGTCTTTTACAAAATAGGGAGGCTATGATTTTTGTCGCAATATAATGGCTGTGCTGCAAAATTAAAATTAATAAGTTTAGATAAATAAAACATGTATAAAATGGTATTTTGGGAAATTTTTTATACGGTCGTGGAAAAAATATAGTATGTAACACATGCATAAAGTGTCTTTTTTACTCATGGGATTGCCGCACTCGCCTAACGGTTCGTGTTTTTAAACTTCACATTTGTAAAAAAGTATCACTTTTTGCACTTGTTACATAAATTACTATTCTTTAAGTAAAAAAATAAATGTAGCTTTCTCTTAAAATATATTAAACTTTAAAGATGATATTAGAGACATTTTGCACCTCTTAAAATAACAGACGTTTTTTGGCCTCCTTATGGTTATCGTTATTAAACATAACGATTATGGCAGCAGTTTAAGACAGAGATTTTGCAGCCTCTTTTAAGAAATTTATCTTGCGTCTGCGCTTTTGACACATAACCTTATTTTTGCCTGTGGTTCACCGATTTTAAAGTTAACGAAAAATCAGTATTTACTTTTATTCTTCATAAGATATAAATTGATATTTAAATATATGCAAACACTTATGTTGATTTCGTTTTTAAAGTAGATGCAAACAATACAGTATAAACAAAACACAAAAACTAAGGTTAAGTTTGGTAGTAGAATAAAAAGCAGGTGTGCCGGATTGTAACATCTAAATTAATTACTGATTTAGAATATCCGTAAAAGTGCAAGTCCGTTTGAATTTCTTAACACTATTTGATTTTTATTACTGCTATAGATTTTTCGCTAATTAGAGCCTAGGTATAAATGATATTTTAATTAATACGGCATTAAAATTTTAACCTTTTAAATAATTGATATTAAAATTTCTACAATCCGGCAACCACGCAGTTTAACAATAACGATAACGATAACAATAAGCTCTTCGGTATTCATCCGTAATTAAAGGAGTCCGGTATGGTTAATAACGATAACGGATCATGTTTGCGTTACTGCGCAGTCTCAGAATAACGTTAACCACAACGGAATTACAAAATAAGGGGTGCAAAATGTCTCTATTAAATAAAAGCCTAATCATTAATGGTAATACATGCTGTTTCTTATAGACAGACATAATATCTTTATAGACTATTTTGATCCTTTGTGACATTTTATAGCTAATAAAACGTTTTATACGTAGAAACGTGCCTCTGGATAAGCTTTAGACTGTCTTGACGTCACACCCCTTGACGTGGTTGATTGAAGGTTGGATATTTAAGCTTAAGTTTTTGGTAATAATTTATATTGTGTATAATTTAAATTTAATTTACCTTTAATTTATATTGTATTCCTCCGCATTTGGTACTTAAATAACGTATGTCCTAAAAGTTTTGGCACACAATATTTATCGGTTTTTTTTAATGAAAAAATTTATTTAAACACTAACTAGTTATCATAAATTACAACTCAATACTTAACTAAACTATACTATCGAATAATGTGGAGTGGCCCATTCTGCTCTACCAGACGCAAATTTCTTCGAATGTCTCTCATGAGGTCCTGGACGGAATTCAGTTCAATTTCTCTTAATTTCTCGTAAATTAGCCGTCTTAATTGTTCCTCATCTTGTGCTTTCCAGCCTTCATGATATACCTTTCTAGACAGTACAGCCCAAAAATCCTCTATTGGGCGAGTCCGCGGCAAGTTTGGACTATTATCGTTTTTGGGAACAAAAGGTATGTGGTGTTGTCGAAGCCAGTTTTGGGTATCTCTTGAGTAATGGCATGATGCTAAGTCTGGCCAAAACATGATATCGTCATTAGCATGATGTTCGCGGACAAACTGAAGCAATTTGGAAAGGCAGTTATCAATATAGCTCTGACTATTCAAAGCTTCACCCCTCACTCTTAGCAAGTACTTGCGCAAGTAAATAAATAGAGATAAATATTTTTTTAGTTACTTGCTTTAGTCACTTGCTTAAGGTATTTGACACGTGTAGAGCTGGCATTGAACATAAAAGTTGGATTTTAGTAAATATAGAATAACTTTCTATCATATGATATACATTTTGTATTTGCTATACTATATTTTAATATATAGCTGTATGAAGTACATTTTTTTAAGCAAATAAACATACTTTTTATTGATTTCATATAAAATTTTGTACATTTGTACAGAGTGTCTTTAAAAGGTGTGGAAAAAATACTACCAGATATTCCTTAGGCTAAAATATGACGATTTAACCTAAATCCAAAAGAGAATAATTTCGAAAATATTTCAATAAACATTTTTGGTAATAATCGCTGTATTATTACAATATTCGATAAGGGGTTCTTTTGTAAGGTAAGAAATTAAAATATGCTCTTAATTTTATTAAAAATTTCAGAAGCTACGACCTGCACTATTTTGCACACATTTAAAACAAAATAACTTTTTCAGTCCGCATTTAACTTTTCGATAAAAATGTTTTTTTCTAAAAAAACGTAAAAACAAAGAAAGTGCGTATATATTATTAAATAAAGATAATTGTGTAGCATCAATTTCAGTTAATTTAAATAACACTTGGTTGCCTTTGCTTAGATACTGAAGTATCTTCAGGAAGACTAAAAATTAACTAATTATTCACCTTTTTTGTAATACAAACAATAAATACACCAGCAACCAGTTATCCATGTCACTATGACACTATAACCAAACAAACATTTAATTTCAAAGACATTTCAGAATCTCCTAAAAAACATAAAAATTTTAAAATTTAAACCCTAAATTTTTATTTTTTCTTATTTGTTTTCAATTTATCTTGACAACGGTGGCAGATTTGCCACCGCAACGTCGATTTTAAAGTATCTTTTTACTTGTTTTAATATTTTTTTTTAGTACTTTTAATTTCATTTTTGGCGAGTACCCAACTAATTACCATCCATTTGGTAATATATTCTCAAACAAGAACAATATATTCCAAACCAACTAAAATTGGGGTTTATCGATGTCACAATTCCCATTACATTATTCCATGGCCGTTATTCACTGGCTATTAGCATACTAAATATAATCCAATCTCACACCTCTGCGGTCCAATAGAATCAATGTGCGTAAATTTATTGTTAACACACCCCTTTATTAAGGAAACTGGCCTCATGATAATTAATTCAATTTGAATGATGGTTAAATGATCCGTTTTGACATGTCCGGTCATTAATAAAAATTGATATGTTTAAGAACTTTTGAATTACATATACGAGTAGTAAAGGAAATAAAGCATTTCATCTGGGAATTTTGGGTTTTTCATGGGTCGTTTAAAAAAAGTAGTTTTTAATGGGGTTTCGGCGAATAACTCGAAAATTGTAAATGTATTTTATTAGAAAAACTGTAGAAAGCAAAATTGTGGCTTTTAAAAGACAAATAATAGCTATTTATGTATCAAGGGCGTTACTAGGACTATAATGCCTTGAAGGTCGAAATAGCCCGAGGGCTAGATTTCGACCTGATGGACATTATAGTCCAGTAAAGCCCGTGGTGCATACAATGCTTTATGTTTTACCCAAAAAGAGTTTTTCAATGACTAATTACATTATTTATTCGCAATATAAAAATAAGTTGCACCTGTACCTGTATATGTAAGTAGATAATGACTGGTGTTAAGTTTGACTTTGATGTTTCTATCAGTTAGTCAGTTGGCATTTTTTATTTAACGATTTGCTCAAAATGGAAGAAATTCCACAAAATATAAGAGAAAAGGCCATAAAAGCGACCGAAAATCTTTTGCCAGTTAATTCAAGGCAATAGTATGATCGGGAGTATGGCATATTTGGTATTTGGAAAGATGCGAACGCAGTTCTTCAAATAACCGAAACCGTTTTAATGGCATATTTTCAGGAACTGGTAAGTTATTGATTTTATTTTAATACATATGTTTGTATAAACTTGATCTTTATTGTGAGAAAAATAAAATTGGATAAGCAATAAAATTTCCATATTAGCGCATTAGGGCATTATAAGCGGGCATTATCATAATACCCGCTTATAATGCCCTAGGTGTGATAGCAGGTATTATTGCTACCATAACATATTCCGTTTCTAAGGTATTACAGATCAATAATAGATGGGTAAAACATAAAATTATTTTATTATAATTTTTCTACGAACAATACGAACCCAGATACGGCTTGTAATTGTTAACTTTTTCCCTTAAATGTAAAATTTGATAGGTTCAAAGGTTAAAGTCAAATAACTTAGAAATAAAAGAAAGAATTTCGGACTTCCATTGTCTTTATTAAAAACAAGGTAAGTATCTAATTTCTTTTACGAATAAATTAATAAGAAAAACCCCCAACAACCCCCAAATTAAAAATGACTTTTTACTCTTTTTTGCAATTCTCTTTCTAAATATATTAGTAATACGTTTGAAGTTTAATTAATTTTTAAATTCTTATTTGAGGAAAAATTTGAGCTCAAGGTGAAAAACGATTATTCAGAATTTTATATTTTCACCCATTATTTCTAAATAACTGCAAAAATAGTAAGGTAAGAAAAAAAAGATAATTATTGTAAACGTTTGAAATTGCAGCTTCTTTAAGAGATTGAAATTTTTCTGTGCGTAGATTTTCTTTGCAGCAATTATTTGACGAGATGTAGTCGTTTGGCAAATATACTCATTTTGAACGAGAATCACTTTTTTTCAGCATTTTAAATTTACTCCAATAAAAAAACCAAAAAAATCTTATAAAATTTTGCTTACAAGAATCCTAGCTCCTACGAAAAACTATACAAAAAACTTTATGTTTTACCCATCTATTATTGAACTGTAATACCTTAGAAACGGAATATGTTATGGTAGCAATAATACCTGCTATCACACCTAAGGGCATTATAAGCGGGCATTATGATAATGCCCAACTTATAATACCCTAATGCGCTAATATGGAAATTTTATTGCTTATCAATTTTATTTCTCTCACAATAAAGATCAAGTTTATACAAACATATGTATTAAAATAAAATCAATAACTTACCAGTTCCTGAAAATATGACATTCAAACAGTTTCCGGTTATTTGAAGAATTGCGTTCGCATCTTTCAAATACCAAATATATGCCATACTCCTGATCATACTGTTGCCTTGATTTAACTGGCAAAAGATTTTAAACCTTTTCTCTTATATTTTGTGGAATTTTCCATTTGAGCAAATCGTTAAATAAAAAATGCCAACTGACTAACTGATAGAAACATTAAAGTCAAACTTAACACCAGTGCATTGCATCTACTTACGTATACAGGTACAGGTGCAACTTATTTTTATATTTGCAGATAAATAATGTAATTAGTCATTGAAAAACTCTTTTTGGATAAAACATAAAGCATTGTATGCACCACGGGCTTTACTGGACTATAATGCCGATCAGGTCGAAATCTAGCCCTCCCGGGCCAGAGGCCCCTCGGGCTATTTCGACCAACTTCAACTATAGTCCTAGTAACACCCTTGACCTATAAAGCTTAGCTATTCTATCATTAAAAATAAAGAAAATACATTTAGAAACCAATCAATATTTCTTCATAAAATTCAGATAGGGCGCATAATATTTTTTAATAATATTTTTAAAATTGTTCATTTTAAATTAAATTAACTTCTTAAAAGTTATGTATAAAGAGATTTGTAAATGAGTGAAGGTCAGCTTTAATGAGGGGGTAGTTAGGGGTTGTTTTTATTGATTTTTTCGTCAAAAAAATTAGCTACTGACCTTATTTTTATCATAAATCACTTAATTTTCATGCTAGTGACTTTTATGTTTTTTTTAAAGTCTAATTATGTTCTTTAAAAAGAGGTTATAAATTTTCCAGTTATTTGACTGACGAATCTATGAACTTTCCCATTTGACGAAAAAAAAGCTAACAATTAACACTCCTTATCTCAGTTCGTATGGTCTTAGAAAAAGTATCATAAAATAATTTTGTTTGTCTATTTAAAATCCACAATTTTGTTTTTTTACAGTTTTTTTTATTAAATGAATAATTTTAGAGTTATTCGCTCATCAAGCCGTCAATTTTTTTGACGAAAAATTGTTACTTTCAATCGCAAATAAATTTAAAATATTAGTGTTATGAAACAAATGTATAAAATATTTTTTGCTAAGAAGCACTTTTTAACACGCTTTTATTAGCTTGGGTTGTATGTATGTATGTATGTATGTATGTAACGGAATCTTTAAGCTTAATTTTCACCAACTTTCAGCGATTCGATTTCTTTGAAACTTTGCACACGTATCAAAGACCCATGACAATGCAATAATCTGCAAACAGTATCCCGTTATCCCGATTAGGATCGCCAGGATAAATAAATTCCTTTATAGATTTTCTTGAGTTGGGCTTCGACGGTTCACAAGATGCAAGGTTGTACAGTCGATCATGCAGTCATTTATCTGGGCTCGCGACTGTTTGCGGCTGGACAAGCTTATGTTGCACTTAGTCGTGTGAGATCATTAGACGGTATGCGGATTGAAGAACTTGACTGCTCTAAGTTAACGGGAAAAACCCCATGCAACAGTGAAGCTTTAAATGAAATGATTAGATTACGAAATAGTTCGTGAAACATTTCAATATCACATGTCCGCAGAAAACTAATTGATATATCGAACTAAAAAATGAAAAATAAATAATAGTTTAAAAAACTAAAAAACACGCTTTTATATGCAACCGAACTAAAAATTAGAAAATAATTTTTCATTACAAAGAGTTTGTATTACAGTAATAAAAGGTCAAACAATGAATCATAATTATATACCTCAAAAATAGAATTATAATAAAATTTCAAGATAATAACAAGAATAATTCAGCAATTTTGCTTCAATTAGTTAAATAAACAATTAGTAATGAATTTCACTGTAAAACAAAAGCTTTTTAGGTTCTCTTTGCATCTAGTAATCAACCATTATTCTTTAATTCATAACCATTCCTCCATCATTAATACTTTCTTGGCATTGCCTGACATGGCATCCGGCATAAAGCCTTTGATCCTTTATGAAATTTCGTTGCCAATGACATATTTTATTCTCGGAAATATGCCTTTATACTTAGCTTTAGACCGTGTTCCATTTACGTCACTCACCTCCGGTTACACGAGATGCCTAGAGATAATCCTTTTTGACGTTTAGGGTCGAGCAAATAGGATCCTTTTACGGCATGAATAACTGAAATTACTTAATGTGCCTTCAGTTTCTGGATATGAGTTTTAAATGTTTAAAATGTTGTTTAATACAAGGCCGCCTATACTTTCATCCATTTTGATTGGGAATAATAGTGCCTCGGCTAGCAATGGATTGAACATTATAATAAAACCCTTTTTAAACCTATCTAGGAAGTAGTCCCTGAGCTAGTAATGAAATTGACTTCATGAAAATAACACTTTTCAAACCTTTTTGGGTAGTTCTTTTTGACGAGTCTAACACGAAT
Organism: Listronotus bonariensis; assembly: GCA_014170235.1. Classification (NCBI taxonomy): domain Eukaryota; kingdom Metazoa; phylum Arthropoda; class Insecta; order Coleoptera; family Curculionidae; genus Listronotus; species Listronotus bonariensis. Next base: position 87,414 of record JACEGR010003536.1, on the reverse strand, counting down.
ATATACAGGGTGGCCCACCATATCCGACACTGTCTGTAGCTGGATAACCATGGGGTTTAAAAAAAATAAATACTGGAACATATACAGGTCGGATAAGACCACAGTATAAAATTATTTTAGTCTATACAGGGTGTCTCAAAAAAGTCTGACGTATCAAAGTTATATTTTTTAAATGAAACAGCCTATATTTTATGACGGTTTTAGATTCTACTTTAAAAAATAACTCAAGTTTGTTTATAGTACTAAGTGTCTAATTTTATTCGTTTTTGTGATATTTGATTTTTTGAAAAATGCAGAGGTAAAATTAAATTGATTTTACTTTAACACTTTAAACTTTAAACTAATGTGTAACAAGATTAGAAAAGTCTGCCATATCATACGTAGGTCAAATCAAGATCAAATATTGTACAGGGTGATCAAAAAATAATTTCAATTTTCAGAAAATCAAATGGCGATATCTCTCTTATTTTAAATGGAACACCCTGTATTATTTTACGTTAGATGATGACAAATAAAATACTCTTTCAAATGGTTGCGTATATCCTATCTTTTGATGCTTTTTTAGTTGGCTGTGACATAGCAGCCATTAATATTTTTCTTTTAGAAAATAACAACGACCATTTATATTGATTACTAGTGTTTTAGTCAGTTTAAAAAGAAATTTCAATGATTTTAAATAAAAACCCTTCTTCTACAACAACAAGATGATATAATACTGGTAGGATGTGAAAAAAATGGTTTACTTTAGTCTATTGTTAATCCTGAAAAATATTCCAGGAGAAACCATCTGATAACCTTATTAGTTGCTTTAAAAAATTTGACACAGTGATTATGGATAATGGAAGAAACGAGTTATAGGTCACAGAATGTCGTCATAACTGACCAGAGGCGTTATTAGGATTGTTTAAAAACACAAGTTTTATCATTACCACATTCAGCTGAAATAAGTGTCATTGGAAGTAGCATTATAAGCAACTAACAATTTTTTTTTTTGATTTTTTAAAAATAGTGGCAGATAATACAAAATCTTTTAATTTTGTGCTTTTTTCCAACAAATTTACATTTTGCAATAACGACTTAGTAAATAGGCATAGCTATATCACAGCCTACTTACATTTAAATACACATTTGGAATAAAAATATGTTAAAACGGAATTTACTTAAAACGTATAAAAGATAGGTATAGGCAACCTATACACCATTTAAAAGAGCATTTGGTTTGTCATCATGTGGTGTAAAAAATACAGGGTGTTCCATTTAAAATAAGAGAGATATTGCTATTTGACTTTCTAAAAAATTGAAATTATTTTTTGATTACCCTGTATATTCTATGATCTCGATATGACCTACGTATGATAAGGCAGACTTTTCCTAATCTTGTAACAAATTTTAAAGTTTAAGGAGTTTATATTGTTAAAATAAAATTAATTTAATTGCACCCTGCATTTTGAAACAAAATCAAATCTCCCAAAAACGAATAAAATTAGACACTTACTATTATTACTATTAACAAACTTAAATAATTTTTTATGTAGAATCTAAAACCGTCATAAAATATAGGTTGTTTCATTAAAAAAAATATAACTTTGATACGTCACACTTTTTTGAGACATACTGTATAGAGTAAAATAATTTTATACTGTGCCCTTATCCGACCTGTATCTGTTTCAGTATTTACTTTTTTAAAAACCCCATGGTTATCCAGCTACAGACCGTGTCGAATATGGTGGACCACCCTGTATATATTAGATATGTCTATTCAAAAGATTTGTAGTTTCTGAAATATTAGAATTTAGTATTTAGCTATTCTAACAATTTTAGGTAAGTCTTAGTTTGGTATCTAGTTGGCCTTGACAACAAAATACGCCGTCACAGCCAACTACCCCGTACTTTAATGTCTTGTTAGAATAGATAAATATTTAATCGTTAATATTTTAAAAACTATAAATTTTTGGAATAAACATTCTTATACAAACTTACACTTATTTTTAATGCCTAATGAAATGAAGTAATAAAAGATAGGGGTTACTATTTAAAAAAATTCTACAAAAACCTAACCCCAACTCATATTAAAGGCTTTTGTTAAGAAGAAATTGATGGTTATGTAATGGCTTGCAAACGTTATTTTTGACATAAAATTTAAAATAAGTCAAAAACGGTTAAACTTAGGTATGGAACATAATACCTAATTTATGTTTAGAATTTCACGCAGAATCTAAAAATAAATAATATATAGGGTGTTCCATTTAACCCTCTATACCGGGTGTTGCTCCGTCGAGCGGGACATAGGGAATACCATTTAAATTTTGAGGTAGTCAAATATTGGCTCCTCTAATTATTTTAGAAAAAAATGCTATTGGGATTTATTGAAGAGCATAACAAGTTCCACCCAAAATAAAAATTTGAGTATTTTTCAACCAACCAGTAAAGAGTAAACTGCTTAATACTTCTGAAACGTAGTATTTCATTATGCACCCTGTACTCTAGAAATCAATAATAAAAACACCATATCGATTTATCAGTGACAATTTAGATAATTAATTTATAATGTCATTGCCAAAACTGAACAATTTTATACAGGAATTTCAAAAGAATCCTCGCATTTCATTTTAGTTTACAGCTTTTTCCATCACATGCACTCACAGTTACGCAAGACAATAAAACAAATTTGCCTACATTTAGAAATCAATTTATGACGAAAATATCAGGATTTAATCAAATGCTGAAATATTCCTCCATTAACTGCCAGACAATAACCTAAACGATTATAAAACTCATTTCTTACGTTGGCTAGAGGGTACATCGATATTTTGGCACATGCAGCGGAAATAGCATTCCGTAGCTGGTCTAAATTTTCATATTTTTTATTGGTATAAAGCTTAGTTTTTAAATGTCCTCATGGAAAAAACATCATTTGGCAAAGATCCGGAGGCCTGGTTTGGCCAAGATATTGCGTGGTTCGGGCCTATGATGTCGTTATTAAATGCGTTGTTCAAGTATTCGCGCATGGCTCCGGTACTGTGTGCTGGACAGCCATTCATTTGATACCAAATTTCTTGATAAGCGTGGTATTTACATCTTTTTAATCGATATATTGTGGTGTGATCTTGTCCAGTAATGTCCTCCAGTTGTCTCGTGCTAATGTTTCCTTCGGCCTCCTCTACACAAAGTATCACGTCTAAATCCCTCTCGTTTGTACAATTTGTCTCTGATTTTCACGTCGATTTTCTTCACACTTGCAATTATTGATGACTGTGTCTGTAGTTTCAAATTTTTTTAACGTCCGTTCTATTGTCGATTTACTTGGTATTGGCCTATTGGGAAAATAGGCTGCAAACATGTCCGCTACTCTTCGATAAGTATTTCTCTGGTAAAACCATTTTATAATAGTGATTTTTTTTATTTGAGTAGTTCATTATTTAAAAATGATGTAACATCGATCTGATAACTTGAGAGTAAGAGTTTAAATAATTTTTCTGGTATTTTATTATAAACTTCTAATAATACAGGGCGCGTAAGAAGATAGGAGATTCGTAACTTATTTTAGCATTTATCTCTTAGCTGGCGGACTGAGAAGAGCTGAAATTCGTACACTGGGTACAAGTTTTCATGCTCTTTAAAATATCCCAATAATATTTTCTTCTAAAATAATTAGGAAAGCCAATATTGGACCACTTCAAAATTTACATGGGATTCCCTATGTCCCGCTCTGACGGAGCAACACCCGGTATGTATAAGGTTTCCCATTAAAAAAAAATCCCTTTATTTTTTGAGTTTTTAATGTTCTTGTTTCTATTTTTATGCTCAAAAGATAATAAATGAAAAGTTTAAAACTATTATACAGAAAGTTTTATTCTATTTTTCTTGATTGTAGTTAAAAGTAGGTGGCAAAATAAAAATGAAAACCCTGTACATGATCTATACCCTGGCCCTAGAACCAAAACGGTCTCATCTTGTCAAGCAGACCAGAAAGATTTTTAAGGAATTCACAATATAATAAATATTTAAATTGCAAGGCGCTGTGCAGTGCATACTTACCCTCAGTTAATAAATTGTCTTTAATTTTAACAAAAACAAAATAATATCAAGTTGCCTTTGAAAACAAAAGTTTATTTACTTTATTTACTGTCAGTTGAGATTTATTTATTTTGAAGTTTTCGCTTTAAGATGTCGTATAAATTAGAAATAAGAAAAAGTATCTACAAGTTAGTTGGGCGGATACCCAAAGCTGAAATCTGTCGAATATTCCAGAATGAAAATATTTCACGCAGAACCATTTATAGAACAATAGCGGAGTGCGAGCAGGGAATACCATGTCTGAATCTCCCAAAAGTGGAAGACCACGTGCATTTACCGCACAGAGGTCAGAGAGATTGGTGAGAAGAGCAAAAAACCAGATTGGAATGTCAACGAGGAGACTGGCTAGGCAATACAGATCTTCTAAGAGTACGATATCGTTGGAATTGAGGAGGAATGGTCTTAAATATCGAAAGAGACGTAAGTGCCTCCAAATACTCTCAAGCGCAGCTTCTTCGTATACCAAGATGTTGTCGTCAACTGAGGCGAGTACATTTTGCCAATGAAAAATCATTATTTTAGATGACGAAAAGTATTTCACTTTAGAGTAATTCTGAAATGAAGGGAAACGATGGATTTTATACGGACAACGTAGAGGAATGCCCTGACAATGTTAGATACAAACATAAAGCGAAATTTGCAGATAAAATCCTTGTCTGGTGCGCAATTTCTAACAGGGGTGTATCCCGACCTTTGTGGGAAGAGTGAGGGTGAAGCTTTGAATAGTCAGAGCTATATTGATAACTGCTTAATGAAAATTACTTGCCAAACTCCCAAAATTAAAAGCAGTCCATACACTTTTTACTAAAGATAATAGTTTGTTTATTTTCTATTACATTAGGAACGTGTGCAGTGACCAGCAGTTTTTACAGCCCAGCGATTTAGAAAATGGCAGCTTGGTTTGTGTCACGAACATGTAAAAATCCAACATAAGTCCCAACGGTGTAGCTGTGCACAAATGTCTAAATTTAATGTTTTTAGGAAGCTTAATCCATTTTTTTAACTAGACTGATGAAATATAATCTAAATGTGTGCCATAGCGTAAATTTTACTGCAGACACTCTTTGTTCTACTCTAGTTAATCTGCATATTCTTGTTTAATTTAGTTTAGTTTAGCAAAAGTTTACATGACACTGTAACTTTATATTTTGGATTATTATTAAAAAAACAGGCAAGTAATTATGACATGCAATAAATAGTACATTACAAACCGAGGTGGAAAGTGTTTCATTACTGTTAAGAGAAAAGGATGGTTTACAGAAGCGCGTATCGGCACCACACATTGACTTACTGCCTTTTCATGTTAGCGAAAGACGGAAGACGGGCGACGGACCAACGCTATCGACTTCACTTCAACTTCAAAAAAGCTTTATTGTTCTAAGTATCCCAGCAAACACTATTTGCCGGCAATATACATTTTTCATATTGACATTGATGGTAAAGCATTGGCAATTGGTGGCAATATTATGCCAACATCTTATACGCATTAAAAAGTCAACCCTAAATAAACACTTAATTGCCAATAAATTATACATGCAGGCGAATTCCCGGCAAGCATACAAAAATGGCGGTATACCAATCCTGATTAAATAAAGCATGCCTTTTTGTTGCAGGCAAATAAATATTGGATTTTTGAAGACAAACCTTCAACGCATATTTATACTTTTCAAACCATTTAAAATTGGTACTTAACTAACATTCGAGCAATTTTTTTGATCTGTTTTATTTATAATGGCGACTAAGCAACATTATTTTATGTTTTTTTACATAATTTAAAGGAAATGGCCTTTTCCTAACATTTTATTGATACAAATCATGCAAATAAAAATTAGGTCAAACAAAATGTTTATTATATATTTTTGAGAGAATAAAAATAAAATGATGGTAAAATTAGTTAGGTTAATTTCGACGATTTCGACCGAAGGTGATAAATTCAAATTTCCCGCTTAGCCGAAATACAAGATTTGACAATTTGACAGATGAGGCAACCTTGCTTTTGTTTGGCCGCTTTGTGCAATTGTTTTCTACGTGGTTTTCTAGCTTTTTAGTTTCTTTTTTAAAGAAAAGAGTTTTTAGTAGACATAATTAAGTGTATTCATTACCTAATTAGTGTGTGTTGTGTAATTAATTGGTGATGGCTAGTCAAGAAGGCGAATTATTCAAGTAGACTGTTAGGAGCTGTAAACATTTTGTTTAAAACCTTTTAAATTTGTAGTTACCTAAAAAATTATATGAAATCAGGGAGTTGCCTTGTTAAAAGTTTTAAAGACGTGTTAATAAAAAAAATTATGTATATTTAATAGTTTTTTTCTTGACATTTAACTCCTTTAAAATATTTCTCCCTATGTTTTGGATCTGAAAATTGAGTGTAAGTGTCCCTTAAATACTTACTATTTAAAAGTGTTTTCTTTTAATTTATCATATCTTTTTTTTTAATTTTATTACATACTTTTTTTTTTTTTGGTTTATTGTTACGGTATAAAAATTTATATTATGTAATTTTTTTATTGATAAAGTTTTCCTGCCTTTTTTCTCATTTTTTCGATTACAAAATTCTAAATATGTTATTTGACTTTTGGGACATTTAACTTATAAAACTTTCAATACTTATTTAATGATAAATGCCATTATCCTAAACGCATTTTTTGCCAATAACTTATTAATGATGGATGCCATCATCCTAAACGCATTTTTTGGCATAACTTATTAATGATGGATGCCATTATCCTAAACGCATTTTTCATCATAAATTATTAATGACGGATGCCATCACATTATCTGCAACACGTGGCCTAATAACGGCCAATTGCCCACTTTCGCGTCTTTTTGATCCCTTTTTGCCAATGCCTTGTCATTAAAGAGTGTTGGCAATGCCAGTAAATTATATGGGATAATACAATTCTCTTGAACAAAGCATCTTAAAACTAAAAAAAAAATTTTTTATTGTCAGGTCGCGCAAAGTAAAAATAATAAATATGTCAAAAATAGTTGCCATTCTTCTCCCTATTTACACCACTTCCAAAAATATACACCGACAAATCGTTAAAACAACAAATCAAAACATACACAGCAAATTTAAAGGGGAAAACAGATAAGAGATAGACCAAGTTACAAATTAAACTAATATAAAATAATATAAAATGTTCAACATTGATAATGAAAAAAATATAAAATTAAAATGAAAACCAAAAAATAAATTAAAATAAACAAGCCTCACACAAACCGATCATTTAAAAATTCATTTTGCGAATAGAAGGCTCCAGCAATAAGCAAAAGTGTGGTCGAAGTGTATGGAGTTAAATGAAACCTTTCATACGCAGAGAACGGGGAAAGTCGGCAAACTCAAAGGCTTCGTATAATTTTTTATCTCTTTGTTCGTCAAAACCGGCTTAGTGTGTAAAGGCGCTAAGCGCCTTTACACACTAATTGGTTTCCGCGTATGAAAGGTTTCATTTGTCTCCATACACTTCGATAGCGTTGGTACGTCGCCCGTGTTCCGTCTTTCGCTAATATGAAAAGGCAGTAAGGTACATCGTCAAGCGGCCCAAACACGATCAATATTACTGCGCAAAATTTCATATTGTACAATACTATTGACCGTTTGTGGTTTATATTGAGAGCTTGTACAATATATTGTGTCAATCAAAAACAGTTTGATTTTTATTGTGCAATACTGATTTATTGTGCCGTGTGTGGGTAATATTGCACAAATATTTCAGTTTTTAAATACGAAAGAGTATTTGTTCTACAAAAGCAATTACACAAATATGGGTTCAAAAGCAACAGAGAAAGAAATAAAGGTTTTGCTTATTTTTTAACATGTTTTAAGCAGCTTATTTTTTCTTCTCCATGTTTTAAACAGTAGTTACAAAACAAAACTAGTTATTGTGTAATATATTAAATATAGTCATTGCGCGAATATATTGTACTGTTTGGGGACGACTAGAGCATTATTACTGTACAATATTTTGCCCAATAATATTGATCGTCTGTCTGCGATATACTCGTTGTTTCAGATTGAGTAAGGGATTGGATTGAATGCCGTAAGTCAATCCTGTTTTTCAAGCAAATTGAATTGAGTTCAGTCCGATCGGAGGTTATATTTGTACGATGTCACGGTTTTGAAAAAGGTTTGAAAAATGACAGTTAAATAAAACAGCTGATTAGTGTAGAAACAAAATACTGGAAAATAAAATAAGCTTAAACATTTGCTAAAATAGTGTGATAGTGTTTCTTTTGTGGTTTGAGCTATTGTTTTGTCTTATTTTCTGAAATTAAATAAAATTAATTTAATAAATCCACAAAAGTAAGGTTAGAAGTTTGTTTTTTTATTTGTTTGCTTTCTTTCTTATGTAAATATTTTTCTTTGTCAAAGTTTAAAGAATTTAGAACCGGATTATGCGATCAATGCGATCCTTCCAATCGGATTTTTGCTTTGCTTTTTCTGCTGTTGGTCCCATTGCAAGACGATTAACCAGCTCTCCCCTTCCAGACTACGCTTTCCAGAGCTTCGTACGTAGAAAATCTGGATGGTCGAGCTTTCCGTTTTCAGAAATTCCGGTTTAAATTATTCAAATATTTACTTTGGTTCGATACGAAAAAATAATCGATTCAATGCATAAATTGTAACTGTCAATCAAAAAACTGTTACTGTTATTGTGCATAACCTTTACTGTCACTTGCTAACGCTTCCAGTAGAGGGCGCCACCGTCATCGGCCGTTACGAAAACACGTGCACACCGCTAACATAAAAACATCAGGTTTTTAGGAATCTTCACTCACAGCGCTTAGTTCCAGAAGAAAGATGCTATCAATTTAGCGTGAGTCTTTTCTCGATCCCCAAGGGCATAGAAATGCCCGTACAACTCCTTCAGCTGCCTACCTGGGGACGCCTCCTACGAAACGTGACCGCACAACTTGAAGATCGCGGAGAGACTGTTCCAATCGGATTCGATGTTTACGATGTACCCTTAGTTATATACCTCGCGTAAAGGTGTTACAGGGCTGTCTAAAATATCAGACAAGATGTCAAGTTGACAACCTTTGAATTTTTTACTGTTGTCAGGGTTACTTTTACTTTTGGCCCACGGGAGGAAAGTTAACTTTTCTTTCGTGGGCCGTAAGTAAAGCTGAATTTACAGATTGACGTTTCCGTTACCGTTTGACGTTTCGTTTTCTGATATGGTATATGAAAACGGTAAACAAAAACTATAACTTGACAAAGGCAAAGTTGTTGTTTTATCTTCTAACTAAAAACGTCAAACGGCAAACGGAAACAGAACCGCCTATCTATAAGTCTAGCTTTAAGCCAAAGTCGGTCTATATAAGGTCACGACATTCGGCCATATTGCCTTGACGTCTTATGAGGTCACATCTCCCATTTTTCGGCCATGTTGTTCAGTGCCGAGATATACAGTTTATTGTATTAGTAGAACAACCGTTTACACAACAGTTTTTAATTATTATTAAGTTGTAAATTCTTTTACTTTAAATAAAAATATTTGGAATTACATCTTTTAACAAATATCACTTTCAAAACAATGCAAAATGAAATGCGCAAATTCTAGACGCCACTGGATTGATCTTCAGCTTTGATTTTTACCCAGTTTTGCCAACTTTTCTCCGAGAAGTGCCCTTCCTTGCGTCCCCGACCTCGAATTGCCTAAAAGTTGAGGATATGCAGCAACCTTATAAATATAAACTAACCTTGGCTTTAAGCTAGAAAAAAAAACTTAAAAATTTCGAAAATACTTATTTAAACTTCTTTTGTATATTTTTATTGTAAAAACTTTCTTTAATTTTTTTAGCAGCATTCTGTTATACCCTGTATTTTAAAATTTTTGTTAAAAATTCTTATTCTTTAACATATTTTACCTCAAAAGATGATTTAAGCAGACGTTTTTAGGATCTCTGCGTTTTTTAAGATATTAGAGACATTTTGCACCCCTTATTTTGCAATTCCGTGGTGGTTAACGTTATTCTGAGACTGCGCAGTAACGCAAACATGATCTGTTATCGTTATTAACCATACCGGACTCCTTTAATTACGGATGAATACCGAAGAGCTTATCGTTATTGTTAAACTGCGTGGTTGCCGGATTGTAGAAATTTTAATATCAATTATTTAAAAGGTTAAAAATTTTAATGTCGTATTAATTAAAATATCATTTATACCTAGGCTCTAATTAGCGAAAAATCTATAGCAGTAATAAAAATAAAATAGTGTTAAGAAATTAAAACGGACTCGCACTTTTACGGATATTCTAAATCAGTATTTTAGATGTTACAATCTGGCACACTTGCTTTTTATTCTACTACCAAACCTAACCTTACTTTTTGTGTTTTGCTTATACTGTACTGCTTGCATCTACTTTAAAAAACGAAATCAACAGAAATGTTTGCATTTATTTAAATATGAATTTATATCTTATGAAGAATAAAAGTAAATACTGATTTTTCGTTAACTTTAAAATGGGTGAACCACAGGCAAAAATAAGGTTATGTGTCGAAAGCGCAGACGCAAGATATATTTCTTAAAAGAGGCTGCAAAATCTCTGTCTAAAACTGCTGCCGTAATCGTTATGTTTAATAACGATAACCATAAGGAGGCCCAAAAACGTCTGTTATTTTAAGAGGTGCAAAATGTCTCTATTAAGTGGTGAATAATGCTTTTTTACCACTTAAAGGCTAAGCTATTTAGAACATGACTATTTTTAAACGTTTTTTTTTCTTAAAATCATTTCATAATTCACACACTCACAGATCACTTACCACGTATACCTTTATAGGTAAAATAAGTTGACAAATAATTTTTTTGAAGATATGTTCCGTAGTTCGGCGGATTCTTTAATGGATGGTAATTATTTGGGTACACGCCACATTTAGATAATATTTTAGTTGAGTTATAAAAACAGACTAAGTTTTTAAACACGAAAATTTATATATTTTCGTGCATAGTGTTTGTTAAGATTTATGGTGCTTTTTACATGCCTGCACCAAATAGCTGGATTGGGTTATAAAAATGGGTTTTTAATGGCGTTCATTTATACAGCTTTAGATCTTACTTGCAAAAATAGGGAATTTTATTATGAAAGTATGTGGATATGGCTTTAGCTAAACTGCATTCAAAATGTTTTTCTACTACTGTATAAATAAGCAACGCGAATGATAACGAAAGAGAACCTTCGTGATACCTGGTTTCTAAGCATTGCTAGCTACGAAAGTAATATTTTCAACGCCTGGACAAAAAAGTAAGAGTAAAAAAAAGAAAATATGCTTGTGGGAAATATTAGGATTTATTTATAAAAAGTAACTAATTTATGACAAAATATTTTAAAAAACTAGGAGAGGTATTGAGATTAAAAGTAATTGTGCAATTTGAGCAATTAGAAAAAAATTGGAGAAATAATACTTGAATTAACAGTTTTTAAATTTGTTGTTGGGGTATCGTTATCACCTTTAACTACGTTAATATTCATATACTGTTACTTCATTAGAGGAAATATTGGTAGGAATTTCGTGTAAAATCTTCTTTGAAATTTCCACCTTATTACTATAGGATTCAGCAATATATCCCTCCGCAACAGAAGAAGACTTCCACCTCCATGCCTTTTAAGTCCAAAATATCGACATCCGAAGCATTGGCAAGGAACGTAGTTGACGATCTTCTAAAAGAATGGCCAGTGTATCTACTGATGTCTTCAAGCTTCAAAAACTTCGCAATTTCTTTAGGTACATTTGAAATAGTGCGCTTTCCAATTACTTGATTAACACATTTACGTCTTTCATAACGATACAATAAGCGCTCATCTAGAGCAACCCTTGGTCTCAGCTTAATATATTCCTGTAGAAATCTGACATAAGGAACTGAGCCTTCATCGTTGGTTACTAAAAGTTTCTTTTAACTTTATTTTTAGACTCCACTATTTTTACTATAGCCACGTCATTTCTTATTTTAACATCACTTAGCTTCATTCTGTATATTTCGTCTGTCCGGCATGCCCCAGCCACTCCCATAATGGCTATTACTTTCATTGTTAAGTAACTTTGATCAGGCGCGTTAAGTAAAAACTTTATGATGTCTTATTTTTTAAAATTTTTTACTTTTTTGCCCCATAACCATCGTTTTTCCTTTTAATAAAAGCAACTAGTTTCTTGAACTCCGAAATATCTTGATTTTTGTTTACGGAAATTGTTAACTTGAGCATGGAATATACAGACCAGAGGGTTGGTGGTGATAAAGACTCGGATTTTTCTTGAAAATACGCCAACATCACATTCTCGTCAATCCGCCCCACATTTTTGTAGCAAGCCATTCAGAAAACGATTTATATGTTTGATGGTACCTCTCTTTAGATTTGTCTGGCAGAAGTGAGGCACACGCAAGGTCAGCTGCCTTTTTGGATGCCATTTTCATATTCATTTAACACTTTAAAATGGGAATGGATTTATACTAAATTAACAATAATTCAATATCTGACAGGTGCTGATGACAGACAATGTCAACAATAAATGTGTTGCTATGGATTAATTTTTAACAGGTAAAATTTTAAAATCTCTGATATTTCTATTAAAACATGATGTTAATGATTATTAAATTATGCGATACATAGAACAGTAGCAGAAAAAATACAATACATTACACGAAAACCACCTCACACAAAAAAGTAAACTTCCGCATCTTGTAATGTAAATAACTATTTTGGTCGACGAAAATAAAACTTCTGCGGCCGAAATTAAAAAAGAAAACAGCAAACATAATAAGGTAAGTTTTAATAGACAAGGTGTTTCCTGATTAAGGTAAAAAAAAGGCCTATTTTGGGGAAATTTTATGAAAAACACTTCTTATAAACAAAGGTTCGGTTGTTTGCTTGCACAACTAAAATTTGATAATTTAACCCAACTTACCTTTATCCAAAAGCAAATAATTCAGGAGAATTAAAAACGAAACGACTTTTTTAGCCATTGTGTATTTAACTTTTAGAAAGAAATTTTTAATGGATGGTAATTATTCGGGTACACGCCAAAAGTCACATTGACATTTAATGTCAAAGAGATTTCAAGAATATCCAAAAAAAAAAGATAAAATATTTTATGTTTTACCCATCTATTATTGATCTGTAATACCTTAGAAACGGAATATGTTATGGTAGCAATAATACCTGCTATCACACCTAGGGCATTATAAGCAGGCATTATGATAATGCCCGCTTATAATGCCCTAATGCGCTAATATGGAAATTTTATTGCTTATCCAATTTTATTTCTCTCACAATAAAGATCAAGTTTATACAAACATATGTATTAAAATAAAATCAATAACTTACCAGTTCCTGAAAATATGCCATTAAAACGGGTTCGGTTATTTGAAGAATTGCGTTCGCATCTTTCCAAATACCAAATATGCCATACTTCCGATCATACTGTTGCCTTGATTTAACTGGCAAAATATTTTCGGTCGCTTTTATGGCCTTTTCTCTTATATTTTGTGGAATATCTTCCATTTTGAGCAAAACGTTAAATAAAAAATGCCAACTGACTAACTGATAGACACATCAAAGTCAAACTTAACACCAGTCATTATCTACTTACGTATACAGGTACAGGTGCAACTTATTTTTTATATTGCGAATAAATAATGTAATTAGTCATTGAAAAACTCTTTCTTGGGTAAAACATAAAAGCATTGTATGCACTACGGGCTTTACTGGACTATAATGCCCATCAGGTCGAAATCTAGCCCTCGGGCCAGAGGCCCTCGGGTTATTTCTAGACCTTCAGGGTGCTATTATAGTCCTAGTAACGCCCTTAATACATAAATAGCTATAAAATTTAAAACCTAATAATAGTTAATTTTTATTTTTATTATTTGCATTCAATTTATCTTGACAACGGTGGCATATTTGCCACCGATACGTCGATTTTTAATTATCTTTTTACTTGTTTTATTTTTTGTTGTTTTTTAGTCCTCTTAATTTAATTTTTGGCGTGTACCCAAATAATTACCATCAATTAAAAATTTCTTTCTAAAGTTAAATACACAATGGCTTAAAAAAGTCGTTTCGTTTTTAATTCTCCTGAATTATTTACTTTTGGATAAAGGTAAGTTGGGTCAAATTATCAAATTTTAGCTGTGCAAGCAAACAACCAAACCTTGTTTATAAAAGTGTTTTTCATAAAATTTTCCCATAAATAAGCCCTTACAATTTTTTACCGAAATCAGGAAACACCTTGTCTATTAAAACCTACCTTATTATGTTTGCTGTTTCCTTTTTTAATTACGGCCGCAAAAGTTTCATTTACGTCGACAAAAAACATTTTTAATACAGTTTAGCTAAAGCCAAATCCACATACTTTTACAAACAAAATTCCTTATTTTGCAAGTAAGATCTAAAGCCTGTATAAATGAACGCCATTAAAAACCCATTTTTATAACTTAACCCAGCTATTTGGTGCAGGCATGGAAAAAGCACCATAAATCTTAACAAACACTATGCACGAAAATATATAAATTTTCGTGTTTTAAAACTTAGTCTGTTTTTATAACTCAACTAAAATATTATCTAAATGTGCGACGAAGCACGGATTTTTGTACATTAGTTTTATTCCACTCCAATTCATCTACACGTTCATACTAGGGCTGGCAAAAACCGGAAAAAAAACAAAACCGGTTAACCGAATATTTAAAAACCGATTTAAAAACCGGTATTAAAAACCGGTTTTAAAGCCTGTATTAAAAACCTGTTTTTAAAACCTAAAGACCGAAACCGGTTTTTAAAACCGAAAACGGTTTTTAAAACCGATACATCGAAATCGGTTTTTAAAACCGAGAACAGTCTTAATAACCGAAAACCGAAGTTTAAACGACTGGTTTATATATGACTATTTTCAACCAGCATATTTAAAAATGTTTAATAATGTTAAAAATACATTTTATTAAAAATAAATATTTTTGTACTATATTAAAAAATGGGTTCTTAAAATTTATTTTGTTACATATCTTTTTAAAATTGAAATCGAATTTAAAAAAGTGTTATATGAAAGTTGCTCATTTTTGTATGTAGATGAAGATTCTAAATAAAAAATTGGAGTTTCCTTTTGAAAAACACAAAGTTGATATGAATATGACCTTAAAATTTTAGTCAAGATCCTAGAAACAAATTTAATGGTATTATTGCCATTAAATTTGCTCTTTATTTCAAACAATTCTTACTAGAAACATTTTCTTCTAAAATGCGCCTATTTCTGGTTATTTGCCTGTCTAAGGTTAAATGAACCACCCTGTATAATCTGTCAACCAATATCCGATTTTACAAATTGAATGGTTTTTTCCTTTTTTAGATATAAACCGCAATCAACCAAAACCTATTAATTGATATTCGAAGAACCGCTTTTCGATTTTGGTCCGATTATCCAAAAACCGGTATTCAAAAACCGATTATCCAAAAATCAGTATTTGAAAACCGCTTTTTAAAACCGGTTAACCGATTGTCGAAAACCGGTTTTTAAATACCGGTTAACCGGTATTCGAAACCGGTTTTCGGTTTTGGCTAAAACCGCGGTTAACCGGTTAACCGAAAAACCGGTTTCGGTTGCCAGCCCTAGTTCATACTACTGATCTCGATGGATAGCCAATGCTTGTTACCTGCGCGAAACAAAAGTTACAATTCATGGGCGAAAAAATAAGTTTGTGCGCAAGCAAATCGAAGAGGGAACGCGCTTGGCGTCAAACGAAGTATCGGGCAGAATCATGTGAATTTATCGCCGCTTTTCCGTTGGAAGGACGTTGAGTCAGTACCATGTTTAAATAAAGTTTAAAACACAATTAAATCCAAAACGTCTAATACGCTATATGTCCAATTGTTGCCGTATTTAAGAAAATAAAAGTATTAAAAGCAGTCCCGGATCTGGGAGGGGTGGGGGCAAACGGTGGTGTCTGCCACGGGTGACATCTTCAAGGGACGGCAAATTCAAACATGATCGCGACTAATAGTCCAGTCGATCGTGGCAAGGCAAAAAATATAAATAGTAAGTTATATTAAGGCAGTTGTATTAGACTTCGAAAGTCAATTTTTTTGCTTGGAGATTTTAAATTCAGTATAAATATTTTATAAACATATTTTTAAGATCAAAATAAAAAATTTTTCCTATTACCTATTGTAAGTTGGGTTCATAAAAAAAACCCTTTTAATATCAATTTTTCGGAAAAAACATTGTTATAAAAAGTTCTGCATCTCTCATCATGTTTTTTAGGAGATTCTGAAATATCTTTGACGTGTTATCAAAATTTTAAAATTAAAAACCTAATAATAGTTAATTTTTATTTTTATTATTTCGTATTCAATTTATCTTGACAACGGTGCTAGATTTGCCACCAAAACGTCGATTTTAAATTATTAGTTACCATCCATTAAATGAGTCCCGCCGAACTACAGAACATATCTTCAATTGTAAAAATATTTATTTTCCCCAATAACGCAGAAAAAAGTAAACCTAATCAGATTGCATATTTGAAAGTAATTTTGGAATTTAAACATCAACCTTTAATAATACTAGATAATTTTTTAAAAATCATTTTATCTTCAAATATCAGATCAAATATTTTAAAAGCTTTAAAAGAAATTACCGAAAAAAACCTTTCAGAAATCTTTCGAATATTTTCAATAAATTTCCGTCCCTAATCGCGTAGAAAAGATAAATTTAAAGAGCAATTACTGATTCTGTATCGAACAGCCAATCTTTATGTCCCAAAGTAATTTCGTTGACAAACGATTTTAATGGCTGAATTTAAACATAAAATAGATACGAATGATTAAAAGATACTATGTATTAAAATGGTATTACAATAAAAATTATTGTTTCTAAGCTATTGTGACGCAGGATTTTGGATACATAGGGCCACTTGACGTCACTGGGCAAATGTACCATATGGAACTATCATCTTGGAACCATTAGACCGGTGGACCATCAAAACTAACATTGCATTTTTTTAAAAACCAACTCCAACTTATTTGACTAACTTAATTTAGTACGGGAATACCCCCCACTAGGGGTAGCGCATACGGCGCTTAACTAAAACTTTAACTTTATACTTGACTCCACTTTTACTACCTACTTCTTATCTAATATTTTATTAAATCTTATTTTTCTATTATTAGTACAATTTCGGTATATATACAAAGTTGAACTCAGTATTTTGCTGACTTAGCACGTTGTTGACCCTGAATAAAATAATGACCTAGATTGTTTGGTGACAAAAACATTTAGAAAACAAGATGTTTTTAAGCGGTGTCATTATTAAAATTCTTCCAATATAAGAATTTTGTATTTTTTCCTTATAATTAAAAAGCAGAAAAAAAACAATAATTCGTAAGTCGTATTTAATTATTTATAAAAATAAAGCTTTTAAACTAGAATTTTACATTATAGATACTTAAAGTATTGTTACCAACGAATTACGTATTATAACACATTATAAATAAAAACATTTCTTATGGAGTTTTTCCAACCAAAACTTTTTAAATTGCTCAGTTGTTAAACCTAACAGGATTCTTTATTTATTCAATTTACAAAGAACACGCTCATTACAGAAAAGTTTTTTGTATGTTTCTACGTAGCTATAAAGTTTTTACTTAACAACTTTATTTAGAATTCACAGAATAGAGTAATCATAATTTTTGGGAAAAGAATAAAAGTCTAAAAATATACCCAGACAATTTTGCATACGTATATTTTTATTATGAAATTGGTTTTCTAATAATATATTTAGTTCCAAACTTAGGAAACATATTTTTTTAGATTTATATTTTTGTTAACATGAAATATCATTTTATCTGTCTTTACAAATTTTTAGTCCAAATGTTTATTTAAATTAAAGTTGGCTGTGACATAGCAGCCATTAATATTTTTCTTAAGAAAATAACAACGACCATTTATTGATTACTAGTGTTTTAGTCAGTTTAAAAGAAATTTCAATGATTTTAAATAAAAACCCTTCTTCTACAACAACAAGATGATATAATACTGGTAGGATGTGAAAAAATGGTTTACTTTAGTCTAGAGTTAATCCTGAAAAATATTCCAGGAGAAACCATCTGATAACCTTAATAGTTGCTTTAAAAAAATTTGACACAGTGATTATGGATAATGGAAGAAACAGAGTTATAGGTCACAGAATGTCGTCATAACTGACCAGAGGCGTTATTAGGATTGTTTAAAAACACAAGTTTTATCATTACCACATTCAGCTGAAATAAGTGTTATTGGAAGTAGCATTATAAGCAACTAATGAATTTTTTCTGTGAATTTTAAAAATAGTGGCAGATAATACAAAATCTTTTAATTTTGTGCTTTTTCCAACAAATTTACATTTTGCAATAACGGCTTAGTAAATAGGCATAGCTATATCACAGCCTACTTACATTTAAATAGACATTTGGAATAAAAATATGTTAAAACGGAATTTACTTAAAAAGTATAAAAGATAGGTATAGGCAACCTATACACCATTTGAAAGAGCATTTGGTTTGTCATCATGTGGTGTAAAAAATACAGGGTGTTCCATTTAAAATAAGAGAGATATTGCAATTTGACTTTCTAAAAAATTGAAATTATTTTTTGATCACCCTGTATAATCTATGATCTCGATATGACCTACGTATGATAAGGCAGACTTTTCCTAATCTTGTAACAAATTTTAAAGTTTAAGGAGTTTATATTGTTAAAATAAAATTAATTTAATTGCACCCCTGCATTTTGAAAAAAAAAATCAAATATCACAAAAACGAATAAAATTAGACACTTGGTACTATTAACAAACTTAAATTATTTTTATGTAGAATCTAAAACCGTCATAAAATATAGGGTGTTCCATTTAAAAAAATATAACTTTGATACGTCACACTTTTTGAGACATCCTGTATAGAGTAAAATAATTTTGTACTGTGGCCTTATCCGACCTGTATATGTTTCAGTATTTACTTTTTTAAAAACCCCATGGTTATCCAGCTACAGACCGTGTCGAATATGGTGGGCCACCCTGTATAATTTCAATTTTTTATTACAATAATTAAAAGGTCAAAGCAATATGTCGAATTTGTCACCAGTGTTAAAAACGCATACATTAAATAAAAAAATCGTCGCATCCTGTATAATTAATATATTTTTTATACCAACCTCGAAGGTCAATATTTCCTTAACGAAGCGCGATAGAGGTTTTTTTTTATATGAAGTAATTAACATTATATTGGCTCACTTATCACCCCTATTATTTTTGACTTCACCTTTCCAGACACCCTGTATATTAGTAAGTAAAAAAATACATGGAAAATTTGACACCTCGTATCTTGCAAACCAGCAAATGTTTCGACTAAATGGAAATTGAATTGGATCGTTGTATTTTGATGCAAAGAATTTGTGATAGCATTTTGTACAGACTTTTTTGAGATACCCTGTATATTTTTAAAATGAGTCGTGAGGATTAACTGCAGGTAAAATAAGCTATTTATGTATCAAGGGCGTTACTAGGACTATAATGCCCTGAAGGTCGACTAATTACATTATTTATTCGCAATATAAAAAATAAGTTGCACCTGTACCTGTATACGTAAGTAGATAATGACTGGTGTTAAGTTTGACTTTGATGTTTCTATCAGTTAGTCAGTTGGCATTTTTATTTAACGATTTGCTCAAAATGGAAGAAATTCCACAAAATATAAGAGTAAAGGCCATAAAAGCGACCGAAAATCTTTGCCAGTTAAATCAAGGCAACAGTATGATCAGTGAGTATGGCATATTTGGTATTTGGAAAGATGCGAACGCAATTCTTCAAATAACCGAAACCGTTTTAATGGCATATTTTCAGGAACTGGTAAGTTATTGATTTTATTTTTAATACATATGTTTAACAAACTTTATTATTTTTAGTCGGAAAAATACAGTCCGAACTCTCTCTGGACCAAGTATTCCGGGACATTTCAAAATTGTAATTTTTATTTTGGAAATAAAGTTTAATTTTTAGTATTGTTTAAAGAAAATTATGTTTTGTATAAACTTGATCTTTATTGTGAGAGAAATAAAATTGAATAAGCAATAAAATTTCCATATTAGCGCATTAGGGTATTATAAGCGGGCATTATAATAATGTTCGCTTATAATGCCCCTAGGTGTGATAGCAGGTATTATTGCTACCATAACATATTCCGTTTCTAAGGTATTACAGATCAATAATAGATGGGTAAAACATAAATACGTTAAAACAAAAGAGTTTAATTTATTATTTCCTTACAGATGCAAAGAAAATAGGTTAAATTGAGCAGCTTATAACTAATTCTATCTACGCTAAAGTTGCCCCTAACTGTCTCGCCATTTAAAACCTTCACCAAGCTATACAAAACAGTTCGGTGTGGTAAACCAACTCTAAAATGTGTCCTTGATACGAAATAAAGCTTTTTGCGACTGGCAAGTAATTTGAGTTTCAGTGCATTTATCATGCCTGAAATTGTTTTGCATTTCCTTTTATGTCTTTTGTTAAATGAAATGTTTAAGTAAATTTTCTGTTTATTGCAACAAAACCAAATGAACGGTACAGAGAGAAAAGAAAAAAAGAAGAGAAATTGGTAATTCAAATTAAGAAGCAGCAGTGTTGCAATTCGGTTAATCAACTGTTAAAAATTGGTATCTAGATCAAAAATCTTAAAGCCTGAATAAAACAAAGAGTAGTTACCAGCTAACGTTCCGCGTAATTTTATATAAAGTGACAAAACGTAAGTTATTGAATATTTACACTTAAACTGCAGGCATAACAAATTCGACTTTACACCTTTTGCTTCATGGCAGAATGTTTAACGAAATCCATGATGACAACCACCAAAATGCTTAGCACAAATTGTAGAATAATTCTATTTTAGGAAACGGCAATGGGTTCTTTTTTTTGGTTTAAATTAAATTATTTCATATTGTGTTGTAATATTTTTGTATACATAAGGGCTCTTTACGTCACTTGAACAAATATACCATACGGAACTATCTTCTTTGGGACCATGAGACCGGTGGACAAAAACTATCTTTTTTTTTTCACTATAAGACTAGAGGAATTATTTGACTAACTAAATTTGGTACGGGCAAAGAATACCAATCCATAGAACCCCACAAGTGAGATTTCAGCGTACTCTAAAAATTTTAGTACCTACCGCGACCAACAGACGGCGAAAGTAGTACGATATCGCTTTGCTAATACGATTACCATCAGAAATTGATAGCAGTCGCTGAGGAGCAGTCGGCCCGATCAATTAGAGTGAGGATATACGGAAAATTTTAAAAAATAAAATCCCCGATAAATGGACCTAGTATCCATAAGATTATTAAATTTATTATTTCAGAATAGGATATATTGATGCGTTTTTACAAAACATCGTAAGCGACATTCGTCAATTTTACGGGAAATGATTTTTTCTTCCCATCGCGTTATTTTTAAAGAAAAACCGAGATTTGAATGTTTTCATTTTAGATTTCTTCTTAATTTGAATTACAAAACAAACATATTTAACATTTAATGTCAAAATTTTCAGAATCTCCTAAAAAAATGCTAAAATTTTAAAATTTTAAACCTAAATTATAGTAAGTTTTTAAATTTTTTATTTTTATTTAATTTATCTTGACAACGGTGGCAGACTTGCCACCACATCGTCGATTTTTAGTTCTCTATTTACTTGCTTTATGTTTTTTTGGTACTATTAATTTATTTTTGGCGTGTACCCAAATAACTACCATTAATTAAATGAACCTCCGAACCAATATAGAACATATCTTCATCTGAAATAAAGCCAATGAAAAAAAAACGTTTCCCGTAAGACTAACCAATGTCGCTTACGATTTTTTGTCAAAAACCCATCGATATATCCTATTCTAAAATCCTAAATTTAATAATCTTATGGATACTACCATTTATCGGGGGTTTTATTTTTTTTTAATTTTGCGTATATCCTCACTCTAACTGATGCTCGTCAGCGACTGCTATTAATTTCTGATGGTAATCGTATTAGCAAAGCGACATCGTACTATTTTCGCCAACTGTTGGTCGCGGTAGGTAATAAAAATTTTTAGGGTACGCTGAAATTTCACTTATGGGGTTCTATGGATTGGTATTCTCTTGGTACGGGCATACCCCCACAAGGGGTAGCCCGTACGAGGGCTTAACTAAGACTTTAAATTTTTACTTAAATTTACTTCTACTACCTACTTCTTATCTAATATTTTTCTTATTTCTTTCTTTAACTTCTCCTGCATTCTTAGGTAACTGTGTTTTATATAGAAAGTTGAACTCGGTTTTTGGTGACTTAGCACGTTTACGACTTTGCCCGTTCGGTTCGAGGTGTAAGCTTTGACATTATTTTATATATTATATGTTTTAACTTTAAGATGAGCATTTCCATTATTAAAATAATTAAATAAATATTAAAAATTAATAAAACTTACATACCCTTATATACAGGGGTGTTCACAATGTGTGATAAATTTATCTTTGAAATTCACAATTACCAAACTATGTACATTCATCTACATATGTTTCATTAAAAAGCAGTAAAAAATGTTATATGAACTCTTGAATTTTTGGATATATACACTATTTACAGTACAATTAATCAAAATTAAAAACAAAAAAATTAGGAAAATACATATTTACAAAATAAATTTGTTGTGTCATAAGTCGCTGTCATACAGTGCTGGACTTCAGTAAGGCTAAAGTGTTATAGTCTAAGATCCGAATAGGAAGCGGCCCGCACCCATCTGTTTACCGGATAGAAACTATTTAAAAAATTATGTTTAAGACTATATTTAAATTTGAAAAATAACCTTAGCATTTTTAATACACCCTGTATAATAGCAATTTTAATTTTCTTTTACTCTACATGATAAAACCATGGAACATTTTTTATATCTTAAATTTTAAATAACTATTATAATTTTTTGGTACATTCTGTATTATTTAAAAGTACCTTACATATTTTATTAACTAGCCTTAAAATGTATTGAAAAAATAGAAGTGTATCAAAAATTTAAAATTATTTTTAAATTTAAATATAGCCTTGAACAAAATTTTTGGGCAAGCCTGTGGTAATACGTTTATTTAAATATTATATTTAATATAAATCATATTATTCTAAACTTAGAAATAAAAATTTTATTTTCAAGTTTAGAATAATATGATTTAGAAACAAATATTACTTGCTTATTAGGGTGGTTTATTTTCGCAAAGATTTTCTTTTTTTTTTTTGGTGCTGAAGCAAAATTTTAATCTACATTTAGAAGGAACAATTCCCACCAAATTCGAGTTCTTAATATTAATTTTTTCCACGAGGGTCAAAAAAAATGCTATTTTTAAATCGTTAAAATGAAGTTTAAGTGCTCCATTCTAGTACACTGCATTAAGTGTTAAAAAAATCATTTTTTTAACACTTGCGAAGCTTTTTCACACTTTGAATTAGTGTCTTGTTTCAATGCCTACTACAGTAAACTTAAATATCAATTTATGCAATGTAAAAGTAAACGCGACATTAACTGAACCAAACGGTCAAGTTACCTTTGATTTCGTCTTTATTTCTTTCAGTTCATGTCTCACTAGTTTTAAAATTTGACTGTTTGCAAATAAATTTAATAGAAATTATTGAAAATTAATAGTAATAGTGAATTTGGATGACTTAGAAATTAAAAAGGAATTTATACTGTTTTAGTTTTATTTCTACAAAAGTAAGTACATACAATTTTTTAAATTAAATAATAAATTTATAGTTATGACGAGGATAATTGTCTCCTAAAAATAAGGAGGCTAAAATTTTTTGTTGCAAAATAATGGCTGTGCGGCGAAAATTATTATTGATAAGTTTTTATAAATAAAACATGTATAAAATAATATTTTGGGAAATTTTTATACGGTTGTGGAAAAAATATAAGTATGTAACACATGTATAAAGTGTCTTTTTGTACTCATTGGTTTGCCGCAGTCCCCTAACGGCTCGTGCCGTCAAACTTTCCATTCGTAAAAAAGTATCACTCTAAGCACTTGTTACATAAATAATTATTAAATGCTAACCAATTAATTATGAGTTTTTCCATTTAAAATTCAGGTAAAAAGAATGTTGTTTTTTTAAATTTTAATGCTTAGCCGCTTTTTACTATATTGTGAATTTATTTGATGAACCTAACGGCATATTTTACACTATTTGAAATTGCTTTAGTGTTTTTCGTGTAACTATAATACCTTGAATATAAAATACAATTTTCAGAATAAATTGTTGTTTTTTTGAACAAACTGCAAAAAGAAAGGAGAAAATAAGGATCGACCCATGAAAAATTGTTTTTCGAGAAATATTTGATGAATTTACATCTATTTTTTCGAATCAAAACGTAAAAATTAATAATCATGTTATTTAAATTGTACTTTTTTGTTGATAACTTACATATTTCCTTAAAGTTAGACTTTTACGTGCATTTTAAATGGGAAAAGTTCAAATTTAACTGGTAACTACTCAAAATTATGGTAATTTTCTAGAAAGCTGCGGCAACTCCGATTTTGACGAAATTTGGTATACGGGGTTTTTTGGGGCGCTGATCACGAATCTGAAAGAATTTTTTGGCGGAAACGTTTTGTTCTTGAGATATCCATCATCAGACTTGAAATTTAAACTAATCCTATTTTTACAATACTCCCCTTCTTTTTGCACACAATTCATGATTTAAAGCTAAAGTGGCACAGAATATTTGATTTTCACCTTTTAAAACCCCGTTTTTTACGTATTTTACATTATTTTTGCATTAAATTGCATAGCTATACTTTGAATCATTTCAATCCCAGTGTGCCATGAAGCCCTATGTGTATGTATGGTTGCCGCATTATCAAAGAAAAGCCACGCAATTTAATGCAAAAATAATGTAAAAACGTAGAATAACGGAATTTTAAAAGGTTGAAAATCAAATATTGTGTGACACTTTAGCTTTAAATCAAGAATTATGTGCAAAAAGAAGGGGGAATATAGTGAAAATAAGCTTAGTTCAAATTTGAACTTTGATGATGAATATCTCGAGAACGAAACGTTTCCGCCAAAAAATTCTTTCAGATTCGTGATCAGCGCCCCATAAAACCTCCGTATATAAAATTTCGTTAAAATCGGAGTTGCCGCAGGTTTCTAGAAAATTACCAAAATTATTATTAATTACACAAAATTGGTAGGAATTTTTCTTTCTACGTGTGGATTGAAATTTTGCTTGAGCACCGAAAAAAAGAAAAACTTTTGCGGTTAATGAATCACCATATTTCTTATGTTAAAACTGTATACGGTAAGTGCTGCTCAAAGAGTGTCTTGGTACTCGCCAATCTATGTGCTTTTATATACAAATATTAAAATTTGGTAATTTTCTAGAAACCTGCGGCAACTCCGATTTTGAAGAAATTTGGTATACGGGGTTTTTGGGCGCTGATTACGAATCTGAAAGAATTTTTTGGCGGAAACGTTTAGTTCTTGAGATATTCATCATCAGACTTTAAATTTAAACTAATCCTATTTTTACAATATTTCCCCTTCTTTTTGCATACCATTCTTGATTTAAAGCTAAAGTGGCACACAATATTTGATTTTGCAACGTTTAAAACAACAACGCCTGTTTTTTACGTATTTTACATTATTTTTGCATTAAATTGCATAGCTATACTTTGAATCATTTCAATCCCAGTGTGCCATGAAGCCCTATGTGTATGTATGGTTGCCGCATTATCAAAGAAAAGCCACGCAATTTAATGCAAAAATAATGTAAAAACATAGAAAAACGGGGTTTTAAAAGGTGAAAATCAAATATTGTGTGACACTTTAGCTTTAAATCAAGAATTGTGTGCAAAAAGAAGGGGGAATATAGTGAAAATAAGCTTGGTTCAAATTTGACTTTGATGATGAATATCTCGAGAACGAAACGTTTCCGCCAAAAATCTTTCAGATTCGTGATCAGCGCCCCATAAAACCCCGTATATAAAATTTCGTTAAAATCGGAGTTGCCGCAGGTTTCTAGAAAATTACCAAAATTATTATTAATTACACAAAATTGGTGGGAATTTTTCTTTCTACGTGTGGATTGAAATTTTGCTTGAGCACCGAAAAAAAGAAATACTTTTGCGGTTAATGAATCACCATATTTCTTATGTTAAAACTGTATACGGTAAGTGCTGCTCAAAGAGTGTCTTGGTACTCGCCAATCTATGTGCTCTTATATACAAATATTAAAATTTGGTAATTTTCTAGAAACCTGCGGCAACTCCGATTTTGAAGAAATTTGGTATACGGGGTTTTTGGGGCGCTGATCACGAATCTGAAAGAATTTTTGGCGGAAACGTTTCGTTCTTGAGATATCCATCATTAGACTTGAAATTTAAACTAATACTATTTTTACAATATTCCCCTTCTTTTTGCATACAATTCATGATTTAAAGCTAAAGTGGCACAGAATATTTGATTTTCACCTTTTAAAACCTCGTTTTTACGTATTTTACATTATTTTTGCATTAAATTGCATAGCTATACTTTGAATCATTTCAATCTCAGTGTGCCATGAAGCCCTATGTGTATGTATGGTTGCCGCATTATCAAAGAAAAGCCACACAATTTAATGCAAAAGTAATGTAAAAACATAAAATAACGGAATTTTAAAAGGTTAAAATCAAATATTGTGTGACACTTTAGCTTTAAATCAAGAATTATGTGCAAAAAAGAAGGGGGAATATAGTGAAAATAAGCTTAGTTCAAATTTGAACTTTGAAGATGAATATCTCGAGAACGAAACGTTTCCGCCAAAAAATTCTTTCAGATTCGTGATCAGCGCCCCAAAAACCCCCGTATACCAAATTTCGTTAAAATCGGAGTTGCCGCAGGTTTCTAGAAAATTACCTAAAATTTTTATAAAAAGAATCCACTGCAATAATTAGTTAAAGCACTAAAGCACAATTGTTACGGATCTAATTTATTCAACAATTTCTACTTTAAATTACCTTAAATTTACCGTTTCAGGATTAAGCCAGTGAAGAAGTGTAGTCTCGGTGTGTGTGTGAAATAAATATAAACAAGTTATTTAAAATAGTGTAGTGTGAATATGGTCAAATACTGTGTAAAATAAAAGGAAAGAAAAT
This sequence comes from Listronotus bonariensis, assembly GCA_014170235.1. Classification (NCBI taxonomy): domain Eukaryota; kingdom Metazoa; phylum Arthropoda; class Insecta; order Coleoptera; family Curculionidae; genus Listronotus; species Listronotus bonariensis. Next base: position 60,170 of record JACEGR010003536.1, on the reverse strand, counting down.
ATGTAAATTTTATACAGTGTTTATCAAAAGGTTAGAATTAAATAGGATTTTCGTTAAAAATTTGTGTTGGCATCAGTTTTTGCTTGATAGTTTGTTTTATTCGTTACGTTGGTAGTATCAATGGTAATAGTTCGATATAGCGGTTTTCGCTATTATAAGAGATTTTTGAAAAATTCTTTTTCAGGGCGTTTTTATAGGTCGATTATGACACAAATCTGTGTGCGCGTTTTCCAAAATCCATTTCTATAATTTATTATTAATAAAAACATATTTACGGGACGGTGGAGTGAACAGGGGTGCTGGGTGGGGACAAAACAGTATAAATCTAACGTCAAACACAAAAAAACATTAATACACTGCACTCGGGGTACATGAAAAATGTAAATTAATTTTGAAAAGTAATTAAATTTTTCGAAAAACTATCCCACACATATGAGATATCTCGTCCGCCATTAATTAAAAAGGAAAATTCAGTTTGGTCAGCTGATAACATGAAGTTCGTCATTATGAAAATGACAGTCTTGATAGAACCAGCGTTGCCAAACTTCTTATGAAGAATTAACACCAAGCCTATTTTGGGGATTATCCACCATTTCCATGAGAAACAATGATATTTTTGTAGAAATGCCTCCTTCTTTATGTTAAGGTATTTTCCTTTTTTTCTACAAATTATAATGAGAAGAAGGAATAACTTAATTTTTCATATGAATTTTGTCCTGTATCTTCCTTTTTTTAAGCTATTGACACTTTCTCACTTTATTTGGCAACATCGCAAGACATTTACAGTTCTATTGCAAACTCTTCTTTTTATGCAGTGACTGCCATGGCGGGATTGTTGTACTATTATTTATTTTTAATTTTTTAAACAATTTTTTGGACATTTTTGTAAACAGAAAGTGCGGTGTGTACTGTGAAATACTGTTTTTGGGCGATTAATGTAGGATTTCTACTGTTTCGTCCCCACCCAGCACCCCTGTTCACTCCACCGTCCCGTAAATATGTTTTTATTAATAATAAATTAAAGAAATGGATTTTGGAAAACGCGCACACAGATTTGTGTCATAATTGACCCATAGAAACGCCCTGAAAAAGAATTTTTCAAAAATCTCTTATAATAGCGAAAACCGCTATATCGAACTATTACCTTTTTTCCTTAAATTTTCATGAAAAAATACCGAACAACTTAAAAATCAGGAGGAGGTCCTGACTTAAGACACGCACTGTATTAACCTGTACCATTATTATACTATCAGCCCCTTATTTCTTTAAATAATATTCTACCACACCCTGTATATTTTTTCTAAAGACAAAAGGTAAAAGTACGACTGAATGCCAAACCTAAAATTCTAAAATATACGAATACCACCTATATACTTTAAACTTTTTAATAAACACTGTATCGAAATTTCAATAGTGACTATGCTTTCGCATCATAAATTTTCAACGATTTTTAACAATTCTGACAGCTTTAAGTTTAATAAATCAAGCCAAATGCATATACGTAAGTCACTATTGAAAATACCCCTTTTATTGTGCCTTATTGTATTTTGTGTTACCATATGGTACATCAGCAAAAAAATATAATAGTAAAAGAGAAACATTTCTGCAAAAGTCTGCTGGAAAAATGTATAAATATGTTATAAGCGAGAAAATAGGATTTTTGTCTTTTGGATACCTTATTTTTGTTCACAGCACTTTCCACAAATAACTAAAACAAATATATTACGTTAGTGTAAACACCAATAACCATATTTTATCGCTTAAGTGTGTTAATATGTAAATACTTAACGATATACCTGTAGAAGTCAAACTAAAGTCTGTAAAATAGCTTATACGTTTTTATTGGAATATGCAATAGCACCTATGTACCTTTAGTTTTGCTTTTTAATTGCTTGTAATCTTAAGAGGAATTTTCCAAATCAATTTTTTATTTATCATTAAAATAAAGTACTTCATTTAGTACACTACATAAAGTTAAAAAAATAGTAATTTATGTAACGTAATGTAAAGTGCATAAGTGATACTTTTTTTTACGAATGAGAAGTTTGACAGCACGAGCCGTCAGGCGAGTGCAGCAATCCATGAGTAAAAAAAAGACACTATGCATGTGTTACATACTATATTTTTTTACGAACGTATAAAAATTCCCAAATTGCCAAGTTATACATGTTTTATTTATTTAAACTTATAAATTTAATTTTAGCAGCACAGCCATTATATTGCAACAAAAAATCATTACTTCCTTATTTTTTAAAAGACAATTATCCTCTTTATACCTATGCTTTTTTATTTAATTTTAGAAAATTGTATGTACTTCCTTTTTGTAGAAATAATACTAAAACAGAATCTATAATAGCTATTTATGTATCAAGGGCGTTACTAGGACTATAATGCCCTGATGGACATTATAATCCAGTAAAGCCCGTGGTGCATACAATGCTTTTTATTTTACCCAAGAAAGAGTTTTTCAATGACTAATTACATTATTTATTCGCAATATAAAAAATAAGTTGCACCTGTACCTGTATACGTAAGTAGATAATGACTGGTGTTAAGTCTGACTTTGATGTTTCTATCAGTTAGTCAGTTGGCATTTTTATTTAACGACTTGCTCAAAATGGAAGAAATTCCACAAAATATAAGAGAAAAGGTCATAAAAGCGACCGAAAATATTTTGCCAGTTAAATCAAGGCAACAGTATGATCGGGAGTATGGCATATTTGGTATTTGGAAAGATGCGAACGCAATTCTTCAAATAACCGAAACCGTTTTAATGGCATATTTTCAGGAACTGGTAAGTTATTGATTTTATTTTAATACATATGTTTGTATAAACTTGATCTTTATTGTGAGAGAAATAAAATTGGATAAGCAATAAAAATTTCCATATTAGCGCATTAGGGCATTATAAGCGGGCATTATCATAATGCCCGCTTATAATGCCCTATGGTGATAGCAGGTATTATTGCTACCATAACATATTCCGTTTCTAAGGTATTACAGATCAATAATAGATGGGTAAAACATAAATTCCTTTTAACTTCTTGGTTATCCAAATTGTTTATTGCTTTTCATTTTCAATAATTTCTAGTAGTCATTTGCAAACTGTCAAATTTTAAAACTAGACAAACTAGTGACACATGAACTAAAAGAAATAATCACCAAATCAAAGGTAACTTGGACCTTTGAATTGCTCTTTTCAGTTGATGTCGCGTTTATTGTTACATTGCATAAATTGATATTTAAATAAAATACTAATTCAAAGTGTAAAAAAGCTTCAAAGTGTTAAAAAAATTACTTTTTTTACCACTTTATGTAGTGTACTAGAATGGAGTACTTTAACTTAACATGTAACATGTAAAAAATAGCATTTTTTAACCGTCGTGGAAAAAAGTATTTTTTTTTACAATTCTACGCTTTTTCACACTTTGAATTAGTGTTTTGTTTCAGTGCCCACTAAAATTTATTTAAATATGAATTATGCAATGTAACAGTAAATGCGACATCAACTAAACTAAAGACCTACTTACCTTTGATTTTGACATTTTTTCTTTTAGTTCATGTGTCACTGAATTTAAAATTTGACAGTTTGAAAAAAATTCAATAGTACTAGTAATAATCAATTTGGTTTACTTAGAAATTAAAAAGAATTTATACTGTTTTTTTATTATTTCTACAAAATGTAAGTACATACAATTTTATAAATATCCTTAAAAAAAATATTTTCAAAAAAAGAAGGTTATAATTTTTTGTTACCTTATAATGGCCGTGCTACAAAAATTAAAATTAATTAATTAGTATAAATAAATAAAATTTTCATAAAATGTTAACTTGAAATTTTTTATACGATCGTAGAAAAAATCGTTTGCAACACATGCATAACGTGTCTTTGTTTACTTTATTACTTTATGCACTTGTTACATAAATACCTATTTTGTATTAAATTTTGGATTTACAAAGAAGTACCATAACTCTTAGTTTCTAAACAAATGCGAACAATTTTAGGAGGTGATTCTTTGTTCAAAATAAAGGGTTATTGGTTTTTAAACATGGGGTCAAAAAGGTCAAAAGTATACCCATTAGGGAGATACCGCAAAAAAAAATACACAAATCTTTATTTTTTTATCTTAAAAACAAAAAAGTAATAGATTGAAACTACCAAGTAATGTTAATAGTATATTACATTACAAGTGTGGAAAATGACTAATTTCACACGAGTGGGAATATTGTAGCACGAGGCGTTAGCCGAGTGCGACAAACCCACGAGTGTAAGAAAGTCATTTTCACACGAGTACTGTACACTATTTTTCCTACGACCACAAATTATTCACCAGAAAATAAATAAATTAAAGTTTGTCTGTTCAGAAAAAATAAAAACAATTGAGAACTTTGCAACACTAGGGTGATATTTACTTTGCAACACTAGTGTGATATATACTTTTCCTCACTGCTATATTATACTGTTTTGACAATATTTTTACATCGAAAATCACCTACCTAGAAGCATTATATAACTTTTATCATTTTGGAATTTAAAAAGGCCCTCACTTAATAAAATTGTATGGTTTTGTTAGGTAATAACGCTAATAGTTTAATACGGTTTTCTGCTATTATAAGTGTTTTTTAAAAATTATCGATTCTTACATATTTTAGACACTCTTCTAAATAAAACGTAAGTGGTGCATATCCAAAATATTCCGTTTTTTAAAAAATATCAGTAAATAAACTTACGGGACCGGGGAGTGAAAAGGGGTGCTGGGTGGGGTAAAATTGGTAAAACGAGTTAATGAAACTGAACATCACATATAAAATTAAGTAAAAATAACAGTTTTTCCTCATATTTTTAAGAAAAAATATAAAAATATGAAAATTGTAAATGCATAACCTAAAGTCCTAAAAGTAAGGAAAACGACTACCAAACGTCAGTTACCATGCAAAATATGGAAAGCATTTGGCAACGTCGGAAGGGTCTGATTCTATTTATGAATGGATAAAAGAAAGTGGATTCATAAAGTGTGTATTAGCCTAAGGTTTAGTTAGGGATTAAAAAAAAGATTTAACTAGTTGTTTGAGTACACGAAGAAAGAGAGGAAGGAATTTGATCTATAGGCTTTTTTTCTCTGGCGCTTTAGGTCGAACGGTCAAGCGGCAAGGCTGCCTCTATAAAGTACGTGCTCAAAGGTAGAAGGGAGATTTTTAATTTGATCTACTTACCTGACAACACTGTGCCAGTCAGTGAAAGTTGTTTTTGTGGTTATGTCTATTTTTATTTATGTTTTTATTTTTTAGTAAATTTTAATAAATATAAAATAAGATGATTTTCGCTAATTTGGGTTCTACCGTTTAAGGTAAATAAAAGTTTTTTACTGTCACTACAATAAATATGTCACTTGCAAAACCAATAGCAGTTTTTAGAATGACATTATAATATGTATCACACCAGTGTTGTAAAGTACTTTGCAACACTAGTGCTGTAAAGTACTTTGCAACACTAGTGTGATATAACGCATTTTCTATGCATGAAATCAGTGTGCTATTTGCTATTTTCACAAGTGGTCGTAGGAAAATAAATATTACAAACGCCCCTCCCCTCCCAATAGGTGGCAGCAGATAAATAATTTTTTAAATAAATTTCCTTGTCTTGTTACGTTATAATTTACATTTTAATTTTTTATTTAAAATTGGTAAATTTATTTAAAAAAAATATAAAAAAGGAAAAAAGTTTTTAAATTCATAAAGCCATACACATATATATTTTGTGACGTCATTACGTAAATTTTTTGAGAAAGAACAATAAGGGTAAGTTATTTTAACCACTCTTATTATCTCTAAAAGGAATATAAATATTTAAAATGTGTATTTTTATAGGAGAAGCAATATTTCCGCAGAATTTTATTATTCTAAAGTTTTTCATTTTGGATATAAATATAAACGTTATTTTTTTCGCCATTTCTGTACTGCGATATTTTTCTAATGGTTGATTTTTGACCTCATGTTTATAAAGTAAATTACCTTTTTTTAAACAAGAAATCACTTTCCAAAATGTTTCACATTTGTTTACAAACATCCTGGAATTAAAATCGCTAAAGACATATTTGCAAAAAATCTGCTATCTGAAAAATTTGGGACATGTTGACTTAAACAGTTTAGTATAGAAGGTAGCAACGAAAAAGAATTTTAGGTCTCTATCTGATTTTTGATATGTTGTTCTTTTTCCCTTCTGGATAGACACTGGGCTGTCTGGCTGGTGGTAGTGGTTGCGCTTATTGGTTCGCATTCTACCTGTGAAGGTAATAATCCAACGTTCTAAAAAATTTTAAGAAACCTAATTTTCAATTTTTTGTCTTTAAATAGGTTTACTAAATATATTTTCTTTTATTGCCAGTCAGTCTTGTCATTGCTAATTATACAGTCGTCCCCCTTCTAACTTCTGAACCGTTCGGTATTTTTTGATGAAACTTGGGACGATAATATATGACCAAGGTCTGCATACAGGGTGGCCCACCATATTCGACATGGTCTGTAGCTGGATAACCATGGGGTTTTTAAAAAAGTAAATACTGAAACATATACAGGTCGGATAAGACCACAGTATTAAATTATTTTAGTCTATACAGGGTGTCTTAAAAGCGTGTGACGTATCAAAGTTATATTTTTTAAATGGAACACCCCATATTTTATGACGGTTTTAGATTCTACTTTTAAAAAATAACTCAAGTTTGTTTATAGTACTAAGTGACTAATTTTATTCGTTTTTGTGATATTTGATTTTTGAAAAATGCAGAGGTAAAATTAAATTGATTTTACTTTAACACTTTTAACACTTTAAACTTTGAAATGTGTAATAAGATTAGAAAAAGTCTGCCATATCATACGTAGGTCAAATCAAGATCAAATATTGTACAGGGTGATCAAAAAATAATTTAAATTTTTCAGAAAATCAAATAGGCATATCTTTCTTATTTTAAATGGAACACCCTGTATTTTTTTACGTCACATGATGACAAATAAAATACTCGTTCCAATGGTATATAGGTTGCTTATACCTATCTTTTGTGCTTTTTAGTAAAATCTGTTTTTACAAATTTTTAGTCCAAATGTTTATTTAAATTAAAGTTGGCTGTGACATAGCAGCCATTAATATTTTTCTTTAGAAAATATCAACGACCATTTATTGATTACTAGTGTTTTAGTCAGTTTAAAAGAAATTTTAATGATTTTAAATAAAAACCCTTCTTCTACAACAACAAAATGATATAATACTGGTAGGATGTGAGAAAAATGGTTTACTTTAGTCTAAAGTTAATCCTGAAAAATATTCCAGGAGAAACCATCTGATAGCCTTAATAGTTGCTTTAAAAAATTTGACACAGTGATTATGGATAATGGAAGAAACGAGTTATAGGTCACAGAATGTCGTCATAACTGACCAGAGGCGTTATTAGGATTGTTTAAAAACACAAGTTTTATCATTACCACATTCAGCTGAAATAAGTGTTATTAGAAATAGCATTAAAAGCAACTAATAAATTTTTTTCTGTGAATTTCAAAAATGGTGGCAGATAATACAAAATCTTTTAATTTTGTGCTTTTCTCCAACAAATTTACATTTTGCAATAACGGCTTAGTAAATAGGCATAGCTATATCACAGCCTACTTACATTCAAATAGACATTTGGAATAAAAATATGTTAAAACGAAATTTACTGAAAAAGTATAAAAGATAGGTATAGGCAACCTATGCACAATTTGAAAGAGCATTTGGTTTGTCATCATGTGGTGTAAAAAAATACAGGGTGTTCCATTTAAAATAAGAGAGATATTGCAATTTGACTTTCTAAAAAATTGAAATTATTTTTCATCACCCTGTATAATCCATGATCTCGATATGACCAAGGTATGATAAGGTAGACTTTTCCTAATCTTGTAACACATTTTAAAGTTTAAGGAGTTTATATTGTTAAAATAAAATTAATTTAATTGCACTCCTGCATTTTGAAAAAAAATCAAATATCACAAAAACGAATAAAATTAGACACTTGGTACTATTAACAAACTTAAATTATTTTTTTAGGTAGAATTTAAAACCGTCATAAAATATATGGGTGTTCCATTTAAAAATATATAACTTTGATACGTCACACTTTTTGAGACATCCTGTATAGAGTAAAATAATTTTATACTGTGGCCTTATCCGACCTGTATATGTTTCAGTATTTACTTTTAAAAACCCCATGGTTATCCAGCTACAGACCGTGTCGAATATGGTGGGCCACCCTGTATTTTGACATATCTGTGATAGCTTTAAATGTCAAAATCACAGCTGGGCGCCACGCAACCGCTGCCGCCAGCTAGACAGCCGAGAATCTACCCGAAATTGGAGGGAGGGCAACATATCAAAAAATCAGCCAACCTAAAATTCTTGTCTTCCCGACGTTGACCTCCTGTACTAGTAATTTCTAGACCCGTGCCTGATTTACCACTTTAAGCCTATACGTATTTTTTTATTTATTTTAAACATAATATTTTACATCAATACAAAATTAAAATACGATACAAAGTATTAAAATTTTTCGTAAAAAAATACGATAAGCTCTTTTTCAGACTTTACCTTAAGTGTGTAAATACCTAAATATAAAATCATCCTAAAACTTATATACATATAAACAAATATATTAATGCAAAAAACGTGCGAAATTAAGCAACAAAGAAGAATGAGCGATAGAAATTTAGGGAATTGTAAATCTGTCTTGGTGTTACTTAAAAGATTTTGGAGCAATGGAGGTTTTAAATTTTTAATTTTTATTTAGGATTTTCTTTTCGCTAGGGTTTATGGGTATATGGATTTTTTAAATTTATGTTTTTATTTTAATTCTGTCATGCAACTTGTTTGAGTTTAGATTGGTTTGTTAGCATGTAAAAATATATTATTTTTAGTTAATGTATGTAAGCAATAAATAGCCGGGGTTTTTATATTATTAAAATTAAATATCTATTTTGATTATACAGTGATGAGGCATAATTGTTGAACCACATTATAAAAAATTAATTAATTCACAAATTCTTAAGTACTTAGAAAAACACAAAATTTTGCATGACAGGCAGTATGAATTTCGCCACAAAAGATCTACAGCAGATCTTTTTCCTTTGTATCACACTGCTGGTATAAGTCTTTTGATTTTCTAGGTGAGTCCAGATCGTTGCTCTTGATATATCCAAAGCTTTTGACCAGGTCTGGCATGCCGCACTTCTTAATAAACTTCTCTCCTATGGTTTTTTAACTAAACTCTGTACTTGGCTCTCTAGTTATCTATCTGGTCGACGTATATCAGTTATTGTGGACGGCCATTCTTCAAGCTTTCACCAAGTAAATGCTGGAGTCCCTCAGGGCTCAGTTCTGGCACCAACATTGTTTCTTCTTCACATCAACGACCTTCTCTCGTCCACAACTAATTCCATTCATAGTTTCGCCGACGATAGTACACTTCACTCCAGTTTTCAGGTTCCTAAACCCATCACTAAACTTGGAAAACAAACGCAGAGCGATGCAGATATCTCTTTCGCAGGATCTTAATTTAATATTGGATTGGGGCGCCAAAATCTCGTCCATTTTAATGCATCCAAAACACAATCATGTGCCTTGTCGCGAAAAGAGTCATTAAATACTCATCCTCTACTTATGAGCGGCCAAGTTTTACAGAGCAAAGACACCTACAGTCTTGTGGGCGTCACATTTGAAAGTAACCTTAACTGGCATAAATACATTGTATCTATAGCCACGGCAGCTTCAAAAAAGCTTGGATTTCTCTTTCGAGCCAAAAGTATTTTTCCCCTTCTAATTTATACACTTTATATGTGTCCCAAATCCGACCTCCCTTGGAATATTGTTCTCATATCTGGGGCATGGCGTCCCCCACAACCCTAAGCATTCTTGATTCTATTCAAAGAAGAGCTATTCGTCTCATTAATGATCCTTTACTTACAGAAAGGCTTCCCTCTCTTGCCCAGTTATTTAAGTCCCGTGTCAACAAACTCCCTCTTACCTCGCTTAAGACACCCACGGTACGTTAGTATTTAGGCTTTAAGCCTTCGTGGTTTGATCCAAAGATTAAAAAAAATATATATATATTTTTACCTACAAAACACTGATCACAGATTGAATAAATCTTTCCGTATACAAGGTAGATGCAAATTTACAAATTTATCATTTATTATTTTTTTTTTTTGAATATAAAAATATATATATATATATATATATATATATATATATATATATATATATATATATATATATATATATATATATATATATATATATATATATATATATTGTAAAAAGCACAAGGAAAAAAAATCCCTACTGTCTTGGTGTATTATACAAAGGATTTTACTCCCTTTAAAGACAGTTAAAAGAAAACATCCTGCTTTTCTATACTATCCACCACGACTCTCTCCCCAGACCGGTTTCGCCTGCCTTACAGGAACTCATCAGTGAGGTTGTATCGAGTCGTGGTGAATAGCATAGAAAACCAACGTCTACTTATGAGACAAGTTTCATTGTCCAGCGGGGTGGCTATTTATATTGTAAAGCACAAGGGAGTAAAATACTTCTATAATATATATATATATATATATATATATATATATATATATATATATATATATATATATATATATATATATATATATATATATATATATATATATATATATATACATAAAATTTAATTTATATCTTTAAAGTAAAATCATTTTTCTTTAAAACAAAAACGATGTGAAACAATAATTTAAAGTATCTATTAAATTTTTGTCCTAATTGAACCAAAAAGAAACATAAATTGACATTTGGAAAAGTAAGTTTTATTTTTAATTTTAAGTTTAAAAGTTTTTTTCAAATTTTTAATTTTAAACAAGTTTTCCAAAAAATATTTTTTCTAAGTTAAAAAAAAATTTGTTTCCTATGCCAAACTGATAGATTTGCATCTACCTCGTATACGCCAAACTTTAAGCTTCATACATATGCAGATATTTTTATTAAACATAAAATAAAAAAAAACTATTTTTTTTAATATGGTTTAACAATTAGGTATGCCGGTCACTGTATAACTACTTTAAATATGATAATCCAATCGTTAAATATTAACGTAACAATTTATGGAATTATGACACAATTTTCTTTTATTAAAAATATATTTTACCTACAACACACATATTCAAGTAAAACAAATAATATCAAACAGACAATCAAAGCAAATTTATATCTTTTAATAAATCTAAATTAAATGTCATTTATCCACAAGACCGAATGTGGTAATTTTTGGTTTAGAAAATTTTATTTTATTATTATATCAACAAAGAAGCAAGCCTACGTTTTGTTTTGTAGGTAATGGGACCCAATGGAGTATAAATAAGTTATGTAAAAAACACAGGATTTTTTTCCAAGTTTGGAAATTTTACTTTTTAAAGAAACCGATTTTTTTTCTTTGAGGTTTATATAATATACTAAGTGACATAGAAATCCGAACACCCAGTTTAAATGGTTTTATTTTAATGAAATTTGGTGAATTTATTTATCTTACTGTAAATAACAATTGATAAAATTTTCAGCCTTATCAGTTCGACATTCCGGTTTTTATACTGTTTTTTTAATTCACTAACGATCGAAAAATGAATATTGCAGCCGCAGTAAAGATCCAAATTTGGCGGATTTTGGTTGTTGACATTCTTTACGATTGGTTACGATGTCTAGAGTACGAAGACCTGTACGATTTCGTCAACTTAGTGAGTTTGATAGGGGCCGTATAGTGGGACTTCGGGAAGCTGGACTTTCTTTTCGGGAAATTGCAGTTAGAGTGCAAAGAAGTGTAGACACTGTGGTTAGGTGTTGTCAGGCATGGCTTCAAGAAGGCCGTACGCAAAGAGCAAGGGGCACTGGACGCCGCCGCGCCGTAGAACAACAGACCGTGAAGATCGCCGCCTAAGATTATTTGACCGTTTCTCCACTACCAGGTCCATTGCAAATGAATGGTTTGCAGAACACGGAAGATCTATTGGCATGCGAAGTGTTTACCGACGAATGAGAAGTTTTCGCCCGTTTTCATACCGGCCACACTGGGTCTTCCCTTTAACTCGAGAACACCGACGTAATCGCCTTAAGTGGTGCAGACAACGGTCACTCTGGGATCAGGAATGGAACAGTATTGTCTTTAGTGACGAGTCTCGATTTTATTTAGGCATGCACGATGGTCGAGCCAGGGTTAGAAGGCGACGTGATGAAAGGAGGAATCCACAGTTTTTTGTTGAAAGACACGTTCATCACACTGTTGGAGTTATGGTTTGGGGTGCTATAGCTTATGGCTCCAGGTCCCCTTTAATCTTCATCAGAGGTAACATGAACGCGCAGCGTTATATCCAAGAAGTTTTAAAACCCCATCTTTTACCCTATCTTGACACTCTGGCAAATCCAACTTTCCAACAAGATAATGCCCGACCACATGTTGCAAGAGTCACAATAGACTTCTTTCGACGTAATGATGTCACATTGTTACCATGGCCACCAAGATCTCCCGACTTATTCCCAATTGAGCACGTGTGGGATATGATGGGTAGGAGATTGCTCAATTTGCAACGTCCTCCTCAGACTCTAGAAGCACTTCGAGAGGAGTTGGTGGTTGCCTGGAAAGAGATACCACAGGAGGACATTGACCACCTGATCAGAAGCATGCCTAGGCGCGTTGGAGAATGCGTGACACATCGGGGTGCATCCACACATTATTAAAGGTAAAAGGGCTTTAAACCAATGTAATCATTTTGAAATTTTTATCATTTACTTATTATGCTTCATTAAGTACGTATACAAAATTTTATTAAAATAAAACCATTTAAACTGGGTGTTCGGATTTCTATGTCACTTAGTATATAATAGTCCAAGTAACTACCTTTTGTTTTAATGAAAAATGAAGTTAGCCGATTTGCGAATTACGGTATCGCTATGCGATATTTTTATCGATGAGCGTATAATTTAAACTAAATTTATATTATTATACATTATTACATATATACAATTTACGCCAAAATTCTCAGTAAAAATTCCATAGAATTAACCAATCACCTTAAAAATAAAACACTTTTAAATAACTCCACGTTAATATCATTTGATGTCACAAATATGTTTCCGAATATCCCAAACCAAGATTGTATAGATATTATAGATGAAATGCTTTTCGAAAAAAATATTAACATAGTAAAACATCAAGAAATTTTAGAATTACTTAAACTCTGCATTAACGGTAGTTACTTTCAGTTTAATAACAAATTTTATAAACAAAATGATGGTCTAGCAATGGGATCACCCCTTAGCCCGTTACTTGCTGAAATATTTATGTCAAAACTTGAAGAAAATTTTTTAAATACACCTTTTGCTAAACACATACATTTTGGTATAGATACGTGGATGATATCCTTGTTTGCTTTACCGGAACTGATGAAGAGTTACAACTTACATTAAACCACCTAAATTCCATTCATCCAAAAATAAAATTTACAGTAGAAAAAGAAGAAAATAACTGTATCAATTTCTTAGATATAAGCATAACAAAATTTGATAATAAATTGAAATTTGATATTTATAGAAAACCCACATTTTCAGATACAACCATTCCTAGTAATTCTAATCACCCAAATAGCCACAAATTTTCAGCATATAGATCTATGGTTCACCGAGCCTTTGCCATCCCACTAGAACAAGACAAATTAAACAAAGAACTAAATACCATCAGATCGATTGCCATAAATAACGGCTACAAAATTAAACAACATTAATAACCTAATTAACAAAAAGCAGAAATTAAATCACCATAAGTAAAATATACCCAAAATAAAAGCATCCAACTCGGACAAAAAATACACAACCCTTACATATTTTGGACCTATATCTGACAAAATAGCAAATATTTTAAGTAAAAATAATATGAAAATAGCATTTAAACCATCACAAAAATTATCCAACCACCTTTTTAACGTAAAAGACAAGATTAATAAACATAAAAAAATCTGGAGTTTATAAGCTAGAATGTTCAGAGTGCAATAGTTGCTACATAGGACAAACAGGCCGAAGCTTCGAAAAAGATTTAAAGAACACTACGCATCATTTAGATTAGGCAAAAGAAATTCAAAATTTTCAAACCATTTTCTAGACTCTGGTCATTCTTTCACTACTATAGATAGTAGTGTAAAAATTTTACACTTAGAACGAAAAAGTAAAAAATTAGATATATTAGAGAACATAGAAATTTATAAACAGCAAATAAAAATAATAATGTAAATCTTCTTAATCTGCAAACAGACATAAAAATTCAATAACAACAATAAAGATAGGACCTAACAATTGTAAAGGTTAAACCAGATGTTAAATTTACGGTATAAGGTATAAATTTATGCACTTTTTTGTAATTCATTCACTTTTAAAAGTCGTTTGAAAATGACATAGTATGTCGAAACTGCAGTAACGCAAAAAGCAATATAAAATATGTGACAAAATAACAAAGTAAAATTTGTGTTTTTATTACATTCTACGTAAATTTATATTATTTTGATTATTTCTCTAAATTTAAAAGTTAAATATACAATAAAAAAAATGTGAAACCAAGGCTAGTTATTGCTATTATTTCGTTGTTGACCAAGGTCGTAACATTTTCCATTGTATGCTCAAGTAATAAAATTTTATAGGTTAAAGCGTTGGTAAATTCCATAATAACCTTTTTCGTTGGCAGCGTTTAAATCAATCAATCAAATGCAAAGTTTTATGTAGAATGAGACTAGAACGCACGCAATCATCAACCTGAAAATTATTCCTATTTTCCATAAGCCTACGCTTAGTCATGTAGATAAACGGCAGTTAAATATTCTGATTAAATTTAGTTTTAACCTTTAAATATTTAAACCGATTTTTTTTTTTGTGTTTTTTAGGTAAACATTGTATTGGCTTTCAGCTGCTTGTGGTTAATTCTTTAAGTTTTATTTACGATTGCGTTATGCAGGATGGTAATTAAAATATTTATACAGGGTATCCGAGAATATGTGGACAATCTATCGGATTCATATAAAACACATAAAAAATATGACCCTCTTTACTGAGATATCTGCCCTTAAAGGACGCCACTGAAAATTGGGTTTTCTTTAATAACTTCTAATGTACTGGTATAATGATTTTTTTTATATGAAAGGTACTATTTAAGGACTCCTTAAAACGGTACGCTCTTAGAACATTTGCATTCATTAGGGCGCCTGGGCGGACTCACGCTTATACAATGGTGCTAATTGTTTTTACACCCTGTATGTTAGACAAATAAAAATAGTATATTTGAATAGCTTAAACCCTTAGGTAAAAAAGTGCTCTTGTTTGATATCGATAAATTTAGGCGTTTTTAAGAAATACAATTTTTCGCTTAAATAAGCATTGCATTATAGCTATTTATGTATCAAGGGCGTTACTAGGACTTTAATGCCCTGAAGGTCGAAATAGCCCGAGGGCTAGATTTTGACCTGATGGGCATTATAGTCCAGTAAAACCCGTGGTGCCTCTAATGCTTTATGTTTTACCCAAAAAAGAGTTTTTCAATGACTAATTACATTATTTATTCGCAATATAAAAAATAAGTTGCACCTGTACCTGTATACGTAAGTAGATAATGGCTGGTGTTAAGTTTGACTT
Organism: Listronotus bonariensis; assembly: GCA_014170235.1. Classification (NCBI taxonomy): domain Eukaryota; kingdom Metazoa; phylum Arthropoda; class Insecta; order Coleoptera; family Curculionidae; genus Listronotus; species Listronotus bonariensis. The sequence continues at coordinate 44,458 of JACEGR010003536.1, read as the reverse complement.
TGATGTTTCTATCAGTTAGTCAGTTGGCATTTTTATTTAACGATTTGCTCAAAATGGAAGAAATTCCACAAAATATAGGAGAAAAGGCCATAAAAGCGACCGAAAATCTTTTGCCAGTTAAATCAAGGTAACAGTATGATCGGGACTATGGCATATTTGGTATTTGGAAAGATGCGAACGCAATTCTTCAAATAACCGAAACCGTTTTAATGGCATATTTTCAGGAACTGATAAGTTATTGATTTTATTTTAATACATAATATGTTTGTATAAACTTGATCTTTATTGTGAGAGAAATAAAATTGGATAAGCAATAAAATTTCCATATTAGCGCATTAGGGCATTATAAGCGGGCATTATCATAATGCCTGCTTATAATGCCCTAGGTGTGATAGCAGGTATTATTGCTACCATAACATATTCCGTTTCTAAGGTATAACAGATCAATAATAGATGGGTAAAACATAAAATAATTTTTGTATGTCAGTTTACCATAGGTTTCCTCTAAACGTATGTACAATAAAAATAATGTTCCAGCATTGTAGGGTTTCATAATTGTTTGATAATTAAAGCTAGAGAATTTTAGCTTTAATTATCGAACATTATGAAACCTCTACAATCCTGGAACATTATTTTTTAATATAGTGAAAAGAAAAAAATCTTTCTGAATAGTTATTTATTAGATAAGTGAGTTATATTACATATAAGTCACGCAAGAAAAGTTTAACTCTCGAGCCCGAAGGGCGAGAGAAGTAATTTTCTTAAGTGACTTATAATGTAATAACTCACGTGTCTAATACAAAATTTTATCCAACACTTTCGTATAAATCGTTTTCAATATCGAAAATAATTTGAAAACGTCTATCCATTATTTGTTACTTGTCATTGTCAACACCAGCAACAAAATTTTGTATTTTTTTGGAAAGCAAGTTTGTTTCGTTGTAATGCATTTTGTTGGTAACTATAATAAGTCTATAATTCACTAGTGAGCTAAAGGGTACTTTAGCTCACTAGTGACTTTATAGTACAAAACGCTTCAATTTATCATTTATTAAACAAGAGTACCTTTCATTAGCTAAGGGTTCAGGCTAACCAACACTACTACTTTTATTTCTGTAATATACAGGGTGTAATAGTTATTTTTGTACCAAGGGCGTAAAATAGCACTTTACGCCCGCGGCTGATAGTTGTTGCCTGAGTTCCGCGAGGGCAACAATCAGCTGTGGACGTAAAAGTGCTTTACGGCAGAGGTGCAAACCATATTTTTGTATGACTAAAATTAATATACCAGCATTCTCTGTAGTTAGGGAGAAAATTTCCCAACTTTTAAAGTTTCAAATTGTAATCAGTATACTTTTAACATATGTTTAATTAAATAAATTGTTGTTTTATACCGAAAAAAAATGGGACATTATTTAATTTTGTGATTGTTTCATAAATTTATAAATGCGGGCGTTGATACGTGCAATTTTACGCCCTCAAATGGGGGCGTAAAATTGTGTTTTACACCCGGTCGTACAAAAATAATTAGCACTATTTTGTGAGGGTAACTTCGTCTCTGGCGCCTCAATGAATGCAAATGTTCTAAGAGGGTACCATTTTAAGGGTTCTTAGTAATATCTGTGATGATTAAAAAAATTATTTCATTATACCAGTACTATAAAAGTTATATTCAAGAAAACCGATTTTCAGATACGTCTTTTATGGGCACATATTTCAGAAAAAAAGTTTATAGGAACTTATAAATAAAATAATATTTGCATGTATTTTATATGAATTCGACAGATTGACCACATATTTCTGGACACTCTGTATATTTGACCAAAAACGTGAGTTATTCTCAAAAACTATAAAAAATGTAATTAATATTTTCTCTTTTTTATATAAGTATTTACCGAATTTTTGGTTTTAAATTTTTGTAAATTCATTTTTTTTAAGTAATGTGAGTAAGGCTGAATTTAAAAAAGAAAATAAATGGCCAGGTTCATATATTTAAAGTGTATTTTTAATTTTATTGTCTGATATTTTGGTATACAGGGTGTTCATTTATAAACTTTCCACTCAAGTTATCTTCGAAACGAGATACAGATTTGAGAAAATCGCTGAAACACGTCAAGATATTTATTGAGGGGGAACGTGCTTTACAAAAATTGGACGGCGCCTCTTACCCCTAACCACCAGGGCCACCACCCCAAAATTCTAAATGAGAAGGTGGGTCGAGTGATACACATTTTAAAGCTTCCTGACGAGTACTTTATAGTCCTAGAATATGAAGTCAATATCTTCACCTATTACAAAATGGCGGTACTTTAAAAATCACCTAAATACTCGATTTGGATGGTCATAGTTCCGAAACTAATAAAGTTAGATGTACCTAATGTGGTGTTTTCTTAAAGCTCTGTTAAAGGTATTTTTAATGGTGATACTGGTGGTAATATACAGGGTAAAAAGAAAAATACATATTTTTTTATTTAAGAACCCTGTATATTATTTTCCCACAAAAAGATCTTTAAATGAGCTTTAAGAAAATACCACATTAAGTACATCTAACTTTATTAGTTTCGAAATATGACCATCCAAATGAGGTATTTAGGTAATTTTTAAAGTACCGCCATTTTGTAATAGGTAAAGATATTGACTTCATATTCTAGGGTTATAAAATACTCGTCAGGACCTTTAAAATGATATATCACTCGACCCGCCTTCTCATTTAAGAATTTTGGGGTAGTGGCCCTGGTGGTTAAGGGGTTAAAGGGGCCCTGTCCAATTTTTTGTAAAAAACTTTCCCCGTCAATAAATATCTTGACGTGTTTCGGCGATTTTCTCAAATCTGTCTCGTTTCGAAGATAACTTGAGTGGAAAGTTTTTAAATGAACACTCTGTATTTTTTAACTAACGTTGTTTTTTTAAACTATGTTTTAGCATAGGAAGGGAAATATTTTTTTATACACATATTTTAAAGCTAAACTAAACAAGTTGCGCGATTTGATTATAATGTAAAAAATGTATTTCAATGATTTCACGATGCATTTTACACCAAATAAATGAGATGATGATTGGGTATCGGAAAGCCAATTTTAAAAAACTATCTAAAGGGTTAAAATTTCTACCCATGCACCCATACCATTTAATTTGTCATGATGTGGATAATATTGGAATTTTGGTTATGTAAAAATTTAAAATAATTAAAGTAATATTAAGGATCTGGTTCTTATTATGGATTTTTAGTAGTCGTAAGGGTATTTTTAGGTTTTAAATCTTAGCAAACAAATATTATTTTAACTCTAAAATCAAATTTAAAATTGTTTCTCAAGCTGGTAAGCTAATGTTTTTATTTTTATTTAAGATAAAATACAGGGTGGCCCACCATATTCGACACGGTCTGTAGCTGGATAACCATGGGGTTTTTAAAAAAGTAAATACTGGAACATATACAGGTCGGATAAGGCCACAGTATAAAAATTATTTTACTCTATACAGGATGTCTCAAAAAAGTGTGACGTATCAAAGTTATATTTTTTTAAATGAACACCCTATATTTTATGACGGTTTTAGTTTCTACTTTAAACAATAACTCAAGTTTGTTTATAGTACTAAGTGTCTAATTTTATTCGTTTTTGTGATATTTGACTTTTTCAAAATGCAGGGGTGCAATTAAATTAATTTTATTTTAACAATATAAACTCCTTAAACTTTAAAATTTGTTACAAAATTAGGAAAAGTCTGGCTTATTATACGTAGGTCATATCAAGATCATAGATTATACAGGGTGATCAAAAAATAATTTCAATTTTTTAGAAAGTCAAATTGCAATATCTCTTTTATTTTAATATTAAATTATTTACTTATATTTAAATTTAAACCCCCAGTATTTTTTTACACCACATGATGACAAACCAAATGCTCTTTCAAATGGTGTATAGGTTGCTTATACCTATCTTTTATAGTTTTTAAGTAAATTCCGTTTTATCATATTTTTTTCCAAATGTCTATTTAAATGTAAGTAGGCTGTGATATAGCTATGCCTATTTACTAAGCCGTTATTGCAAAATGTAAATTTGTTGGAAAAAAGCTCAAAATTAAAATATTTTAAATTATCTGTCACTATTTTTAAAATTCACAGAAAAAAATTCATTAGTTGCTTATAATGCTACTTCCAATAACACTTATTTCAGCTGAATGTGGTAATGATAAAACCTGTGTTTTTAAACAATCCTAATAACGCCTCTGGTCAGTTATGACGACATTCTGTGACCTTTAACTCGTTTCTTCCATTATCCATAATCACTGTGTCAAATTTTTTAAAGCAACTATTAAGGTTATCAGATGGTTTCTCCTGGAATATTTTTCAGGATTAACTCTAGACTAAAGTAAACCATTTTTTTCACATCCTACCAGTATTATATCATATTGTTGTTGTAGAAGAAGGGTTTTTATTTAAAATCATTGAAATTTCTTTTAAACGGACTTAAACACTAGTAATCAATAAATGGTCGTTGTTATTTTCTTAAGAAAATATTAATGGCTGCTATGTCACAGCCAACTTTAATTTAAATAAACATTTGGACTAAAAATTTGTAAAAACAGATTTTACTAAAAAGCACAAAAGATAGGTATAGGCAACCTATACACCATTTGAAAGAGTATTTTATTGGTCATCATGTGACGGAAAAAAATACAGGGTGTTTCATTTAAAATAAGAGTGATATGGCTATTTGATTTTCTGAAAAATTGAAATTATTTTTTTGATCACCCTGTACAATATTTGATCTTGATTTGACTTACGTATGATATGGCAGGCTTTTTCTAATCTTGTAACACATTTTAAAGTTTAAAGTGTTAAAGTTGAGTTTTTTTTAAAATTAGAAACTAAAACCGTCATAAAATATAGGGTGTTCCATTTAAAAAATATAACTTTGATACGTCACACTTTTTTGAGACATCCTGTATAGACTAAAATAATTTTATACTGTGGTCTTATCCGACCTGTATATGTTCCGGTATTTACTTTTTTAAAAAACCTCATGGTTATCCCGCTACAGACCGAGTCGAATATGGTAGGCCACCCTGTATGTTTTAAAATCTAACAGTTTTTATAAAGCGTACCTAATTTTTATTCAATAGAAATAAGTTTTTTTTTAAAAGAAGTCATAAGTGGGATAGCTAGTATATCCCTGCAGCTGTAACATAGGTCCTAAACGTCTTAGTTTTTAAACTACGGGGTGTCAAAAATTAAAAAAATATATAGATTATCGTGTTTTGCTAATAACTTTATAGCAATTTTAACATTGAAAAAGAATTGATGTCGTCTACTCATCAAAAAATATTTTTTAACATACAAGAAAAATAAATTTCAACCAGTGTCGTTTATAAGGGGTAAAGGGTAAATATTTTTAGCGGATTATAACATTTTTGGATTATATGGTCAAGTCTGAGTGTTTTTAATAAGGGTATTATATGTCTATCTTTACCTGTATTTGAGTTATTGACGCTTACACGGTCACATTTTTGGCCTATATTATTTAATGAAATAAGTATATCAATGTAAAATGCAGGAAACGCTGGTGGTACTTGACAATTATTTAAAATTTTTAAATTTTTTATCTATAAGTAGATTTTATTTTAGTTTTCATAATCTTCTTTTGCCTCACTAGCATTTTCCTGACACTTGTAATATAGCATTCAATCTGTAGTTTTTTTTTATAATGTATAATATTTAATTAAATAATTTAAACCGAAGATGTGACTTTCTTAGCGTCAGTAACTCAAAAACAGTTAAAGATAGACTTATGGTACCCCTATTAAAAAACGCTTAAAATTAACCAAAGATTCCAAAAATGAAAGAATAAATAAGGTGTTCCATTTAAAAACGCAACATTTATGGCATTAGTCTTTTGATTTTTATGCATTTCTTTTGTAGTTATGATTTTCAAATTCTTCAAGCCAAAATACATTGATTGGCTATCTAAAATTTCTTAAAAATATAGAGAGTAAGTAATAAAATGTGCCATTTTTTCTCTTACATGAAATACTCTGTATGGTTTTCCCATAAATAAATACAAACCATTTCTAGATATGTTTATCTATACAGGGTGTTCATTTAAAAACTTTCCACTCAAGTTATCTTCGAAACGAGACAGATTTGAGAAAATCGCCGAAACACGTCAAGATATTTATTGAGGGGGAACGTTTTACATAAAATTGGACGGCGCCCCTTTAACCCCTTAACCACTAGGGCCACCACCCCAAAATTCTTAAATGCATTAAAGTATTACATCATTTTAAAGCTCCTGACGAGTACTTTATAACCCTAGAATATGAAGTCAATATCTTCACCTATTACAAAATGGCCGTACTTTAAAATTATCTAAATACCTGATTTGGATGGTCATATTTCCGAAACTAACAAAGTTAGATGTACTTGATGTGGTATTTTCTTAAAGCTCATTTAAAGATCTTTTTAATGGTAAAATAATATACAGGGTTCTTAAATAAAAAAATATGTACTTTTTCTTCTACCCTGTATATTACTACCAGTATCACCATTAAAAAGACATTTAAAAGAGCTTTAAGAAAACACCACATTAGGTACATCTAACTTTATTAGTTTCGAAATATGGCCATCCAAATCAGGTATTTAGGTAATTTTTACCGCCATTTTGTAATAGGTAAAGATATTGACTTTATATTCTAGGGTTATAAAGTACTTGTCAGAGATTTAAAATGATGTATTACTCGACCCGCCTTCTCATTTAAGAATTTTGGGGTGGTGGCCCTGGTGGTTAAGGGGTTAAAGGGGCGCCGTCCAATTTTTGTAAAAACGTTTCCCATCAATAAATATCTTGACGTGTTTCGGCGATTTTCTCAAATCTGTCTCGTTTCGAAGATAACTTGAGTGGAAAGTTTTTAAATGAACACCCTGTATAATTCTACGGTAAGTAATATCTGTCTAATTTATTTTTAGAGCAAAATTATTTTTTTAAGAGAAGATATAATTAATACTTTTATGTTAAAACTTTTATTATATTTGTTTAAAACTAAACGGAAATCAACAAAAATATTTATTCCAAACCCTTCATGGACGACACTGGTGATTTTTTTCTTTTATACCAAAAATATCTTACAATGCCTAAAATATATTTCTTTTAATGTTTTAAAGATATTTAAAATTTTATAAAATTATTATAAAAAGCGAAAACTATTTTAAATTATTATAAAACCCAGTAGTTTAAAAACTAAGACTTTTTCATATAAAGTTTTGATTATTCCTTTAAGTTTATCGGTACAGTTATTAGACACCCTGTACCAAGGAATATAAACTTCTTAATAAGGAGCGCTCGATTTTTTATGTTTGTCCGAAAATATAGGTTATGTTTGTGCCGTCACCTTTTTGCCATAATTTTTTTATATCTAACAAAATAAACCAATACTTACATCAAATAAAATAAAATCACCTAAAAAACATAAAAATTGCCTTGCCCTTAATATATAATTTAAACGTAAATTTCCTTTAAAAATATCTAAAGGTCAGTGACCCCTGTTTACAGGTTTTAAAATTCTCTGTAACTGCAGTACTAATAACTACTCAGTTTAACTATAAACAGTAAAAACTAAACATATATAAAAGTCCAATGACTAAAAAGCAAAAAAATAACACCAACACCTCGAAAAAACCTTCCAGTACGATTGTAAACAAAGAATTACGGGAAAAGATTACGTCACCAAATTTAGTGAACATAGGCTTAAATGGGATCGAGCGCTCCTTATTAAAAAGTTTATTTCCTTGACCCTGTACAGGGTGTCCCATTTTGGTTGTCCCTTATGGGAAACTTGGAAACCATAAGAGATATTAAAAATCCGATATCCCATTCTCGAGCTCTTTTTGGAGAAAACATTTATGGTAAAAACAGATCATCGCTATCGCGAAGCGTTTCAGAGATACAGGGTGATTCTCGATTTTTTCACTTTTTGAAAAGGTCCTGTAGCTTTGTTATTATTACAGATACGAGAAAACTAATTGCACATTATAAAGACACTTTTTCCGTAGAATCCAGTGGCGTAGCCAAAAAATTTTTTGAGCTGTCATTTTTGACATATGACCCAAACATGTATTTTTTTATTAGGGACACCCTATAAATGATTAGGTAATTAAATTGCTTATTTTTTTCTGATTAAAATAATATATTATAGTAGGTGGTTTAATAATTTTTTTACGTCAAATATTGGAAAAATTATGATTTTAAAGACGCATTGCGACTTCTATCTGTTTTTTAAATTGTTTTATATTTTTGTTTTAAAAGGAATCTGTCATCTCTTCGCTCAGGAGACATTTTCGTAGAAAAAAAACAAAAATTAGTTTACAACAATAATAATAAACAAGTTATATTAATTAAACTTAAAAATTTATCAAGTTTTTTTATTTTTCATTTTTTTATTTTTTTTTATTTTTTATGAATTCTCCATGTCAACTTTACCAATAGAGCAAAAAAAAAACAAAAAAAAAAAATTTAAAGTCCAAAAAAAAAATCGAAAAATTTTTGACACACCCTGTATAACTTTGATTTTAAATTTTTTATACAACATTATCATACTAATACAGTACCAACATTGTTTTTCTTCAAATTCATAAATAAGGACGCTATGAATTTTTAAATTTAAACATAAAAATCATTATTTTTAACTTTTTGGGACACACTGTATCATTTATATATATATATATATATAATAATATTCTTCCTTATCATATATATTATCCACCATAATTTCATCCTTATATATTCATAAATAAAATTGTAGGAAATTTTTAAAGTTAAAAATAAAAAAAAATCATTTTAATTTTTTGAGACACCCTGTATCTTTTTTTATGTATAATAATATTTCTCACCATCACATTTATCAAATACCAAAATTTCATCCCTTTATTTTCATAAATAAAATTGTAGGAAATTTTTAAATTTTAAAATAAAAAAAATTATTTTAATTTTTTGAGACACCGTGTATCATTTTATTATGCGTATTAATAATCTTCTACATCATATAAATTATTTACCAAAATTTCATACTTATATATTTATAAATAAAGTGGTAGGAAATTTTTAAATTTTAAAATAAAAAAATGCGTCTTTAAAATCATAATTTTTCCAATATTTGACGTAAAAAATTTATTAAACCACCTACTATGATATATTATTTTAATCAGAAAAAAACAAGCAATTTAATTACCTAATCATTTATAGGGTGTCCCTAATAAAAAAAACATGTTTGGGTCATATGTCAAAAATGACAGCTCAAAAAATTTTTTGGCTACGCCACTGGATTCTACGGAAAAAAGTGTCTTTATAATGTGCAATTAGTTTTCTCGTATCTGTAATAACAACAAAGCTACAGGGCCTTTTCAAAAAGTGAAAAAATCGAGAATTACCCTGTATCTCTGAAACGCTTCACGATAGCGATGATCTGTTTTTACCATAAATGTTTTCTCCAAAAAAGAGCTCGAGGATGGGGTATCAGATTTTTAATCTCTTATGGTAAAGAGATTTTCGAAAAATTCTTTTCAGGGCGTTTCTATAGGTCAATTATGACACAAATCTGTGTGCGCGTTTTCAAAAAACCATTTCTATAATTTATTATTAATCAAAACAAACTTACGGGACGGTGGAGTGAACAGGGGTGCTGGGTGGGGACAAAAAGTATAAATCCAACGTCAAACACAAGAAAACATTAATGCACTGCACTCGGGGCACATAAAAATGTAAATTAATTTTAAAAACTATTAAATTTTTCAAAAATTATCCCACATATGAGATTCTCGTCAGCCATTAATTAAAGAAATTATGAAAACGACAGTCTCGATAGAGGCAACGTTGCCAAACTTCTTATGAAGATTTAACACCAAGCCTATTTCGGGGATTCTCATTCAAATCTTCGTAGATGCCGTGCATCATACACTTACTAAAATCCACCATTTCCATAAGAAACAATGGTATTTTTGTAGAAATACCTCCTTCTTAATGCTTAGGAATTTTTCTTTTTAACACGCTTTTATTAGCTTGGGTTGTAACTATCTATCTATCTATCTATCTATCTATCTATCTATCTATCTATCTATCTATCTATGTAACGGAATCTTTGAGCCTAATTTTACCAACTTCCAGCGATTCAATTTCTTTGAAACTTTGCACACGTATCAAGGACCGATGACAATGCAATAATTTAAAAACAGTATCCCGTTATCCTGATTAGGACCGCCAGGATAAAGCATTTATTTATAAAAACTAATTGATATATCGAACTAAAAAATGAAAAATAAATAATAGTTTAAAAAAACTAAAAAAAACACGCTTTTATATGTAACCGAACTAAAAATTAGAAAAGAATTTTTCATTACAAAGTGTTTGTCACTTCAGAATAAAAGCGTGGGTGCTTAATATATTAAATGTTATAATTATTCTATTTGCAAATATCTATGAGGGAAAAGTTAAGAAAAAATAGTAAAATGCACCCCACGCTTTTTTACTCTGAAGTGACAAACTCTTTTAATGAAAAATTCTTTTCTAATTTTTAGTTCGGTTGCATATAAAAGCGTGTTTTTTAGTTTTTTAAACTATTATTTATTTCTCTACAAATTATAATAAGAAGAAGGTATAACTTTTTTCACATGAATTTATCCTGTATCTTCCCTTTTTTTGCAGCAGTTTGGCAACATCGCAAGACATTTGCAAACTCATCTTTTTTATGCAGTGACATTCGTGACAGCCATGGCGGGATTGTTGTGTAAACTGTTATTTATTTTTAATTTTTTAAACAATTTTTGGACATTTTTGTAAACAGAAAGTGCGGTGTGTACTGTGAAATACTGTTTTTGGGTGTTTAATGTAGGATTTCTACTGTTTTGTCCCCACCCAGCACTCCTGTTCACTCCACCGTCCCGTAAATATGTTTTGATTAATAATAAATTATAGAAATGGATTTTGAAAACGCGCACACAGATTTGTGTCATAATCGACCTATAGAAACGCCCTGAAAAAGAATTTTTCGAAAATCTCTTAAAATAGCGAAAACCGCTATATCGAACTTTTACCGCAATTTTTAATATTTTCCCAGAGGTATTACACATCTCACTGCACTAACCAGTTGGAATTTTGTATGTTCCAAAATTATCCACAGGGTTTTTAGAAAGTTTAAGATGAAAAACAAATAAGATACTTCAGGTTATGCATTCAAGGGTTGGCAGGGACAAGCGTCACGTCAAACAGAAACCATTTTCAGAAAATCAAAAAACAGTCAACATTTAACACCAAAGACAAATAACTTACAATTATCAAGCTTTCTACAGATTAAGCTATTTTTAAAATAAAAAAAAACGCAGTAATTTGTTACATAAAATTGTTTAAATAAACATACAATAATAAATTAATAAATATCGTTTAATATGGAGTTTTCAATATTTAACAACAATTTTATAGAGTCACTTGAAGTTTAATTTACTCAAATGATACATAAATATATTGATTCTGAAAGAGCCTACATAAAAAAAATAAGTGACATAAAAATACGAACACTAATTAAAAACTCTGTAACTTTTGACCAAAACTACAACTCTAATAGAAAAATCGATCACAAAAATTAGGGCTATCATTACATAGGAAAATAATGATACAACTTTCGGATTTTTTTAATGTTATGTCTTTTCTAGTTACAAAGCATCAAAGTTCAATTTTCATAGCTGTTATGTAAGCTACCAGTAGGATGGCAACCACAACACGCAGCCACCCTACCACCAACTACCCAGTAGGAGGCAAGGAAAAAGTAACGAAAGAGCAGTCGCTGGTCGCCTAGGCTAGAATTCCCAAAGCGCCTATTTTCCACACAAAAAATTTTGAAGAGCAAAAAAAAAAGGTCCTTACCTCCAACTTCCCTGTCTAGCGCCTATTACTCCCCTGTCTGGCGCCTATTTTTTCTCATGGCGCCCTAGGCTGTAGCTTAGTCAGCCTAATGGATAATACGGCACTGTGTAGCTAGGAAACTCTTTACCTACATTCAATATTGTTTTTTTGTCATAACTCTTGAGTTTTGATAACTACTCTATTTTTTGCCCAGTTTTATAAAAGACCGTAGCTGAGTCCTTTAAAAATGTGCTGATTATTTGATACCTGGCAAAATCGACTAAATATTTAAGTAATGATTTGCATCTAAAAACGTTTAGGTTTTTGTATTTAATGTAGTACTACCGGTTTAAGAATTAGCATACTAGTTACTATATAATGAGAATATCAATAGGTTAAATTTTCAAAAGTCTACAGAGAACTAAAAAAAAGCAAGTTATAATTATTATTAAATATTTTTTTAATATTGCTCCTTATGGAAATCGTAGATTTTGGTTTACTTTTTACACAAAAACTGATGTCCAGATTTCAATAAAAGTTGTATCAACGGTAGAAAAACAATTTTGAACATTTTGGCTAATTAAAATCCGACCTTCAGAGCTTGTGATAGAGTAATTAATAAATAGTAAGAAAGATATGCTATGTGACTGACATGTGGCAACGCCGCCTAAAGGTTGTGATGCGCCCGAAAATGTTTATCCAAAACGGTATATTGGGACATAAAATTGATATCAGTCCAATACGTTTTTCGGTTACAGGATCCAATGAGTGATAATAAATATCCGCCATAATTGGAAAACATGTTTTTTCCGAGCGTTTCTGGAGTTTTAACAATTCGACAACAATAATCCGATGTATCAATATTTACGTTATGTTGACAGGTTAGTCAACAAAAACTTTTCAGTGTTGATCCTTTAAATCTATGTGCTACTTGACCTCTTATTTTACAAATTTGTTAGATAATTTTTTTCAGTGACGGTTTTTGCTTTTTCAATGAAATATATATTTTTGTGATATGACAAGGGTGGTTTAGAGCATTTGTAAAGGATAAAAATAAAAAGGTCATTGGTTTAGAGATTTTATTAGGAAAATAAACATAACAATTTAAAACCTATAACTTGTTTAGCAAGGGCGCTAGTGCAGCAGATTTTTGCAGAATGATTTCTATTGTTTTTACGCAGCGTTGCCAAATATAAGTATCGGTGGTCAAATTACCTTAAGCACTCTTTGACTATCGGTAGAACTACCTGAAAAGACTTTAAATTAATCTTTATAAATCCTGCTCAAAAATAGAGTAGTTAACTCAATATCAAACTTAAAAACAATGACAAAAATAGTTCTTAATGCAGGTAACGAGCTCTTTAGCGGGGACACAATTAAAGTCAATTATCACTTAAAAGATAGACAGTAATCGGCTTAACTGGTATATACGGTCGTGCAAACCTGAAAAGCACTTACATGAAAGCAAATGTTAAATGAAGCCTTTATTGATACACGATTCAAATGTACCTGTCAGTTCTGCGTCAGTTTTGCCAGCTGGTGGCATGATCAACTTAAACATAAGCGTAATGGCAGTTTTTTTAATACACACGGTCGAATTTGCGCGCGAGCTTTTAGTTTTTTGACATATGTGACAGTTTTGCACTGACCGTGTATACTCCGATTTAAGCCTTCGGTACGTCGATCCGAGAGTTTCCTAATGATTGGTTAGAATATTTTAGATTCATTTGTATCCGTCAATTTGTATAACTTATCCGTCGACGAATAGAGTTCTATCTATCTATCCCTTTGTTTTATGGCTCTGATAACTAAGTCAATTCGTCAGTTCTCCCGTTCCGGTCATATAAGCTATTGCTATATAAACTTTCTCCGGCTTTGGATAATCGAGGTCGAAACTCCCAGACTTTCCTAGCATATGAATAAGAAACACTTGTAAAAATCAACAACAGCGATGAACTTCTGAACATGCATAAATTGTGACTGTCAAGCCAGCGGCTGCTACTGGTATCGCGCATAACCGTCACTTTCACTACTGACGTTTTTCCGCAAGGCGTGCGCACCTCCTCGACCATACGAAGACACCATGTGTTCAACACCAAAACGTAAAAACTTCAGGCTTTAGGAATTCTTCACTCACAGCGCTATAGCGCTAGAAGAAAGAAGCCCCAATTAAGCGTGATTCTTTCTTGATCCCCAGGGGTACAGCTACGCCCGTACGACGCCTTCAATCGCCTACCCGGGAAGTCTATGTAGACTTCTACGTAAACGTGAACCGCACTACTCGAAACCCGCGGAAAGAGTGACGAATAAGGTTAAAATGATTTTAAACGAACAGTGCGGACGTGCGTAGAGGACTACAAAGTTCTTCTCTGAGTGGCGGCTAGAGGTGCCGTACGAACGTTTTTTACCTTCGGGGATCAAGGAAAGATTCACGCTAAATTGACGGCATCTTTCTTCTGGATCTAAGCGCTGTGAGCGAAGATTCCTAATATTCCTATAAGCTGATGGTATCCTGTTTGGTGGTGAACACGAGGTATTTCAAATGGCGGGAAATGCATGGGCGTGCCATGGAAACTGTCAGTAATAAAAGTGAAGGTTATACGTAACACCAGTAGCAGATCTTGGTTTGACAATCGACAATTTATGCATTGCATCGAACGTTGAATTGTTTGTTTTCTTTTTGGAATTTCTGGGAGGTGCGAGCTCAATTATCCAGATTTTCCGCCGACGAAGCCCTGGAAAGCATAGTCCGGAAGGGGGAGAGTGGTGGATTGGACCTGAAGGGACCAAAACCAAGAAAAAAAAATAGAAATAGAATAGAACATTATTTTCGTAGAAATATTAGTTTTAATGTTATTCCGTATATTTGCGAGATTGACGGACCGACGGTCGGATACGTCAAAACGATCATGTAAATAGGAAAGTCGAAATAATATACTTCTCGGATAATTTACCGACGAACGAAAGAAAAGTAGGCTTTAGTCTATGCTCCAAATGAGTAACGTTGGTTTATAATAAAGGAAACAATTAACAAAACAAGCAATAAACAATTTACTTTTTTTGAAGGGTTGACTAAAAATGAAATAATATTTTGTGAGACTGTATCATTATTTTATCATATAAAATCACAGCCTTAAGTTTCGTGATCGATTTATAATTCACTCTATATTTGGTATTTATTTTGGTAATTTTCTAGAAACCTGCGGCAACTCCGATTTTGACAAAATTTGGTATACGGGGGTTTTGGGGCGCTGATCACGAATTTTTTGGCGGAAACGTTTCGTTCTTGAGATACTCACCATCAGACATTTAAACTAATCCTATTTTTATAATATTCCCTTCTTTTGCATCACAATTCTTAATTTAAAGCTAAAGTGGCACACAATATTTAATTTTCACCTTTAAAACCCCGTTTCTTACGTATTTTACATTATTTTTGCATTAAATTGCATAGCTATACTTTGATTCATTTTAATCCCAGTGTGCCATGAAGCCCTATGTGTATGTATGGTTGCCGCATTATCAAAGAAAAGTCACGCAATTTATAGCAAAAATAATGTAAAAAACGTAAAAACGGAGTTTTAAAAGGTGAAAATCAAATATTGTGTGACACCATAGCTTTAAATCAAGAATTGTGTGCAAAAAGAAGGGGAATATAGTGAAAATAAGCTTAGTTCAAATTTGACTTTGATGATGAATATCTCGAGAACGAAACGTTTCCGCCAAAAACATTTCAGATTTGTGATCAGCGCACCAAAACTCCTGTATACCAAATTTCGTTAAAATCGGAGTTGCCGCAGGTTTCTAGAAAATTACCTTTATTTTTACCTGGCATTTAAAAAAAAGTTTATTTTTTTAAGTTTTTTTTTATAAAGAAACAAACCAATATAATTGTAAATACTGTGTATTTAAAAATGTATAAAACCTGAAAATCCCTTTTTTTTAAGTGACTGTCTAAATAAATATTTATGTTGTTAAATATTTGAATTCAAGCAAACTTGCTTGATTCTAATGAAGAAAAGCATGAAAAGTCGTATCGAAAGTCACGAAAAATGTGTAATAAAAATTAATCATAAGTTCTAAAAGGACTTATTTTTACATATCTGAAATTTATTTATGGAAAACTACTAACTTCTTTTCAGGCTTTCTGGGTCAAAATGAATGCAAATAAAACTACATGCAAATTTAAAATAATAAAATTATTTATGTAACAGTTTAGTTTACCAACTCTAAAATGGGTATGGTCATGTATTTAATTAAATAAGCACTCTTTAATTATTTTTCAGTAATTTATTTATTTTTATACTTTAAATTAATAATTTATATTTAATTTTTTTGTTACGGTTTTTTTTTACCAAACAAAAGTTGGATTAAAAAAATAAACAGAAATATACAGTGAATTTAAAATTAGTGATGGAAGCATTGTATTTATGTTGTATTTTGTTACTGTGTTTTTTTTTAAGAAAAATGGCTTTTTAGGTTATTATACTGGGTGTTCATTTAAAAACTTACCACTCAAGTTATCTGCGAAAAGAGACATATTTCAGAAAATCGCCGAAACACGTCAAGATATTTATCGAGGGAAACATTTCTTTCAAAAGATGGAACGTCGCTTCTTTAACCCTTTAACCACCAGGGCTACCACCCGAAAATTCTTAAATGAGAAGGGGGTTAAGTGATAAGTCATTTTTAAGCTCCTGACGAGTACTACTACCTTCACCTGCTACAAAATGGCGATACTTTAAATCAAAGTCGGTCTATATAAGGTCACGACATTCCGGCCATATTGCTTTGACGTGTTATGACGTCACATATGAGAGATGTTGTTCAGTGCCGGAGATATACAGTTTATTGTATTATTAGAACAACCGTTTACACAACAGTTTTTAATTATTAATAAGTTGTAAATTCTTTTACTTTAAAATAAAAAACATTTGGAATTACATCATTCAACAAATATCACTACCAAAACAATGCAAAATGAAATGCGCAAATTCTAGACGCCACTGGATTGATCATCAGCTTTGATTTTACCCAGTCTTGCCAACTTTTCTCCGTGGATTGCCCTTCCTTGCGTCCCTGACCTCGAACCGCCTAAAGGGTAGATGATATGTCGCAACCTTATAAATATAAAACTAACCTTGCTTTAAATATCTTTATTTGGATGACCATATTTCCGAAACCAATAAATTTAGATATACTTAATGTGGTATTTTCTTCAAGCTCTTTTAAAGACCTTTTAACTGTGGTATTGGTGATAAAATACAGGGTAGAACAACAAATGTAGACCTGTTAAAGAGCTTCTAAGAAAATACCACATTTAGTATACCTAACTTTATTAGTTTCCTAAATATGGTCATACAACTTAGGTAATCGGGTAATATTTAAAAACTGACATTTTGTAGTAGGTAAAAGACTCTTTGTTTGACCTCCGGACAGTGCGAACGTGCGTAGAGGACTACAAAGTTCTTCCCGGAGTGGCGGCTAGAGGTGTCGTACGAACGTTTTTTACCTTCGGGGATCAAGGAAAGATTCACGCTAAATTGACGGCATCTTTCTTCTGGATCTAAGCGCTGTGAGCGAAGATTCCTATAAGCTGATGGTATCCTGTTTGGTGGTGAACACGAGGTATTTCTCAAATGGCGGGAAATGGATGGGCGTGCCATGGGAACTGTCAGTAGTGAAAGTGAAGGTTATACGTAACACCAGTAGCAGGTCTTGGTTTGACAGCCGACAATTTATGCATTGCATCGATTGTAAAATTATTTTTGTTTTCTTTTTGGAATTTCTGGGAGCTACGAGCTCGATTATCCAGATTTTCCGCCGACGAAGCCCTGGAAAGCATAGTCCGGAAGGGGAGAGTGGTGGATTGGACCTGAAGGGACCAAAACCAAGAAAAAATAGAGAGAGAAAGTGAGAGAGAGTAGTAGGTAAAAGTATTGACTTAATATTCTAGGGTTATAAATTATCTCGTCAAGAGTTTTAAAATAATGTATCACTCAATACCCATTTTTATTTAAGAATTTTGGGATGGTGGCCCTGGTGGTTAAGAGGTAAAGGAGGGGCATTCATTTTTTTGTAAAAACGTTTTTCCTCAACAAATATCTTGACGTGTTTCGGCGATATTCTCAAATCTGTATCTTTTCGCAGATAACTTAGGTGGTAAGTTTTTAATTGAACACCCTGTATGATACACATTTGATATACAGGGTTAGTAGAAAAACCGGAAAGGTGGATTATCTCAGCAACCGTTAAATATAAATAAACCAAATTTTGTGCCCAGAATTAACTGAAAATAAAGAATTTTAAAATTATATTTCCAAAATTGCTAAGTTTATAGCTTTCTCTCTAGGTTGGGAAATTTGAAAAATTTATATGGAATACCCAATTTCTAATTATCGTAATCAAATGCTTAAATCAACTTTATTATGACCTGTTATTATCGTTTTCTTACTTCTGTCAATTTCGAAGATATCAAGCTTAAATACAGAAACGACCAGGTATGGCCAATTATCTCAAAAACCATCCAATCGAAATTCATTAAAATTATTACAGGGGAGTAACTGGACATTTTAAATTAAGGAATTGCATTTGCGATATTTTTAATTAAATTTACTTATTCGCTTACCTGGACTTTTTTAAAGGGATCTTAAAAACGTGCAAAAATGCTATTCCCAAATTTAGAAGGTCAAGTTTCACACCTGTACTAATTTTGACGGATATTGGTTATATATACAGGGTGGCCCACCATATTCGACACGGTCTGTAGCTGGATAACCATGGGGTTTTTTAAAAAAGTAAATACTGGAACATATACAGGTCGGATAAAACCACAGTATAAAATTATTTTAGTCTATACAGGGTGTCTCAAAAAAGTGTGACGTATCAAAGTTATATTTTTTTGGAACACCCTATATTTTATGACGGTTTTAGATTCTACTTTTAAAAATAACTCAAGTTTGTTTATAGTACTAAGTGTCTAATTTTATTCGTTTTTGTGATATTTGATTTTTTTGAAAATGCAGAGGTAAAATTAAATTGATTTTACTTTAACACTTCTTGAACTTTATAATGTGTAACAAGATTAGAAAATGTCTGTCATATCATACGTAGGTCAAATCAAGATCAAATATTGTACAGGGTGATAAAAATAATTTCAATTTTTCAAAAACGCAAATAGCCATATTCTCTTATTTTAAATGGAACACCCTGTATTTTTACGTCACATGATGACAAATCATATACTCTTTCAAATGGTTATAGGTTGCCTATAACTATCTTTTGTGCTTTTTTAGTAAAATCTGTTTTTTACAAACTTTTAGTCCAAATGTTTATTTAAATTAAAGTTAGCTGTGACATAGCAGCCATTAATATTTTTCTTAAGAAAATAACAACGACCATTTATTGATTACTAGTGTTTTAGTCAGTTTAAAAGAAATTTCAATGATTTTAAATAAAAACCCTTCTTCTACAACAACAAGATGATATAATACTGGTAGGATGTGAAAAAAATGGTTTACTTTAGTCTAGAGTTAATCCTGGAAAAATATTTCAGGAGAAATGATCTGATAACCTTAATAGTTGCTTTAAAAAATTTGACACAGTGATTATGAATAATGAAAGAAATGAGTTATAGGTCACAGAATGTCGTCATAACTGACCAAAGGCGCTATTAGGATTGTTTAAAAACACAAGTTTTATCATTACCACATACAGCTGAAATAAGTGCATTGGAAGTAGCATTATAAGCAACTAATGATTTTTTTGTGAATTTTAAAAATAGTGGCAGATAATACAAAATCTTTTATTTTGTGCTTTTTTTGCATCAAATTTACATTTTGCAATAACGGCTTAGTAAATAGGCATAGCTATATCACAGCCTACTTACTTTTAAATAGACATTGGGAATAAAAATATGTTAAAACGGAATTTACTTAAAAGTATAAAAGATAGGTATAGGCAACCTATACACCATTTGAAAAAGCATTTGGTTTGTCATCATGTGGTGTAAAAAAATACAGGGTGTTCCATTTAAAATAAGAGAGATATTGTAATTTGACTTTCTAAAAAATTGAAATTATTTTTGATCACCCTGTATAATCTATGATCTCGATATGACCTAAGTATGATAACGCAGACTTTTTCTAATCTTGTAACAAATTTTGAAGTTTAAGGAGTGTATATTGTTAAAATAAAATTAATTTAATTGCACCCCTGCATTTTGAAAAAATCAAATATCACAAAAACGAATAAAATTAGACACTTGGTACTATTAACAAACTTAAATTATTTTTTATGTAGAATCTAAAACCGTCATAAAATATAGGGTGTTCCATTTAAAAAAATATAACTTCCGTCACACTTTTTTGAGACATCCTGTATAGAGCAAAATAATTTTTATACTGTGGCCTTATCCGACCTGTATATGTTTCTGGTATTTACTTTTTTAAAAACCCCATGGTTATCCAGCTACAGACCGTGTCGAATACGGTGGGCCACCCTGTATATATATTTCGAAAAAGCATGATGCCATATCTCCAAAATTAACAGAAGTAAAAAAACGATAATATCAGGTCATAATAAAGTTGATACAGGCAATTGATTACAATAATAAAAAATAGGTATACCATTTAAAATTTTAAAATACCCTTTACCTACCGAAAAAATAATAAACTTGGCAAACTTGCAAATACATTTTTTTAATTCTTCGTATTTACTTACTCCTTGGCACAAAAATTTGGTTCACTTATATTTGACGGTTCTGAGATAATTTACTGTTCCAGTTTATTCTACTAACCCTGTATTACTATGTAAAAAATTTCTACAAAAGTTGATGAGTTAGTAAGTGTTATTTAATTAAATTTTAATTCATTTTAGAAAATGGAGTTTTTATTTAAAAGACTGTTACATCTTTAAAAAAAATGTGAAAAAAATGAAAAATCTAAAAAATATTTAATAATACAAAAGTAAATTAAGTTAATTATTTCTGTAAGAAAAGTGCTAAACCATAAGGAATATTTAAAAGTATTAAAAATAATATAATAATTATAAAACTAACATGTATTTACAATGTTAATTGGATCGTTATTTTGGGAATCGGATTTTAGGGAATTAAAGAAAGTGTAATGTACGAAAGCCCAGTTACATTATCTTTATTTTTTGTATGGTAAAACTTATTATATAACATTTAGAAAAACAATATAATAATTATAATTTTTAAAATCTTAATAATTAAAGGTTAAATTGCTAAATAATTTAATCGTATTTTTGTACAAATTCTGTAAAAAAAAATATCTAAAAATATATGTCCAAAAATAAATTGTTTTTTAGATACAGGGTTTAATACTCATCTTATATATTTTTTTATATTCAGTTTAACCAATAAAATGTACGCCCCTGACTTTTGTGCAACTTTTTTTTTAAATGAAAGTAGATACAGTTGCATGTCCCTGAATCATACAATAAGCCCAAGAAAAATATTCCTTTAAAATATATTTACTATTAATTATTTAAAATTATGTAACAACTCTTCATTTGACTATGTCTCGAAAACTAAACGAAAAAATACTTAGAAAGCCAAAATTCTATACAGGTATTCTCACAACTTATCCGACAAACTTTAGGGGCTAATTCCACAAAAATAACTTATTTTTATGTACATTAATGACAGTGAAAATAAATAAATAAATAATAACCTGTAAGAATTCGGCTACCATGGTTGGTTGTTTAAAAATTACGGAGTCTCCAAAAGAAAATGGAATACCCCGGGCCCGACCAAGACGGCGACACGTGTTTCGTCTTCGTTAAGACTTGTCATAGCCGCTTCAGGTCGTAGACACCTTGATGATGCCCCGATTGACTGTAAATATCCTTTCTGTATCCCAGAACTAACAAATACAGACAACCGGTGCCATCTCACCAAGAAATTTAAAAACAACCAGCCATGGCATCGAGAGGGGTTAAAGGTGATAGTATGTAGAAAAGGTGTTTTCGCCCAAATCTGCGGTGTACATATGCAAAATGAATGAGTATCCTAAGTCTTGATACGAATAGATTAATAAAAGGCCAAAACTTTGGGCATATGGCTGCTATGGCGACGGACCATGTGGAAACTGCCGCCCATCGGTCTGTGGTTTGGCATAACAGCCATATGCCGCAATACTCTACCTTTTGTCAATCTATTCATATCAAGACTTAGGAACCGCACTTTTACCTACCACCTTTAACCTCTCGATGCCATGGCTGGTTGTTTTTAAATTTCTTGGTGAGATGGCACCGGTTGTCTATATTTGTTAGTTCTGGGATACAGAAAGGATATTTATAGTCAATCGGGGCATCATCAAGGTGTCTACGACCTGAAGCGGCTATGACAAGTCTTAACGAAGACGAAACACGTGTCGCCGTCTTGGTCGGGCCCGGGGTATTCCATTTTCTTTTGAGACTCCGTAATTTTTAAACAACCAACCATGGTAGCCGAATTCTTACAGGTTATTATTTATTTATTTATTTTTACTGTCATTAATGAACCAAAATACATTTTTTGGCATACAAGAAAAAATTAATAATTACCAGTGTCGTCCATGGAGGTTTAGGTTTAATATTTTTTAATAAAAAAATGGAACACCATTACGTTTTTATAAAATAAAAATAATTTTTAAAATTCCTATCACGTTTGAAACAAATTTGATCTCTCGACTTGTTTTTTATTTGATGCACGGTTTTCGCGTACTTATAAATAAAAACCATTTCTCGGCATGGTCATTTCGTATCGATAATTTTAAATTATACGGTAAAAAATTACCTTTGGTATTTACTCTTAATTTAATAGGATTTGGCCATGCCGACAAATTTGTGTCAAACTAAATAGGAATTTCAAAATTATTTTTCTTTAAGAAAATGCAGTGGCATACCATATTTTTCTTATAAA
Organism: Listronotus bonariensis; assembly: GCA_014170235.1. NCBI lineage: Eukaryota > Metazoa > Arthropoda > Insecta > Coleoptera > Curculionidae > Listronotus > Listronotus bonariensis. The sequence goes on along the minus strand of JACEGR010003536.1, from coordinate 21,646 downwards.
ATATTGACCTTTACACCCCTTATGAACGACACTGGTAATTTTGTTTTTTGTATGCCAAAAATTGTCTCTTGATGCATAGGATTATTATTGTAATCTTAGCTCTAAAAATTTGTCGGATAGGTTGTGAAACATCCCGTATTTTTATTTACCAAATTTAAATAAAATAAGGAAAATGCATGAAAGTAAGCGGCGTATGGCCGGTGAATTCAGAACTATTTTATATTAGGCAAAAAGTTTTTAAGTTTCTTAAGAGTTAAGAATGTTGCCAAATGTGTCCAGTTTTTGGCGACCACTGTATATGGGCATAAAGATAACATAACTGGGCTTTCGAACTTAAATTTGAAAAATACATTGCACTTACCGCATCTAAATTGATATCGGCCAAAGCGTTCGGTACGCCATTCGGCATATCCGATGACAAACTAGATGGCGCCAGCGTCGTTTCTTGCTTGTCAAGGGAAGTGGCCGTGGCTACGTAATTTGCAGCTGTGGAAGTAGCTGCGCCATTTTGGGGCTTTGTGGCGTCTAGAAGAACCTTTAAAGAGGCTATTGCGTGTAGTTGTGTTGCTTTTTCATCCACTTTTCCTGAAAAGAAGAATATAATTTAAAATGGATTTTTTAAAGGGGGACAATACAGGTTGTCCAAAAATTAATGGCAAACACGATTTTCTTAGACTACAATTTTAGGATTTACACAAGCATACCTAAGTTTTAAAAGTAGAATAGATACCGAGTGTCCAACTTTTTTTTAAAACTATGTATGCTTAAACTTTAACTATGTATACGTATTTTAAAAATGAAGCAAGTCGTACATATGTTTGGAGGAACTTCTTTTCAAGAAATTACCCTCTTAAGTTTCATACCGTCGTTAGAAAATACCCTGTATATAAAAAATGAAATCTCCGTTTTAATAACCAGCAAGAGAAAAACTCCTATTTTTCATGCTATTTACCAGGCCTCTTTTCACTGACGCGTTTTGCCTGCCTCACAGAAAATCAAAGTGGCTGTATGTACAGGTACCACACACAGAAAAAAAATGTCTTGTTTTAAGCAAATACAAGGTTTTAAAAATATGCATCTTTTGAATAGTTGTGCTTTTAAATCAAGATTTATTTCTTACTTTAAAATAGTAGTGGTTCTTAAACTTAGAGAAAAAATACTTTAATTTATGTCTTTAATGTAAAAGAAATTCTTTAAATTAAAATATCCTTAGTATTATTTTAAGAATATCAGAATCAAGAAATAAGAACCTAAAGATTTATTGATTTAAGCTCTTTAATATCTTAAATATAAGTTTTAAGATTTTAAACAAAAGAAATATTAAATGTTTCTATCAAATTATTAATGAATTTTCTTTAAAATAATAGGTTCTTATTTTAAGAACCTTAACCAAAATCTTTAACCTTTATGTCAAAGAACCTATTTCTTTAATATAAGTATTCATTGAATTATGCTTTTTAGTACGGTATCAATGGTACGATTATATCCTACCGTCGAATAACGAAAGTTTTTTTTTATAAGATACACAGTTTATTCGTATTATTCAACTTGGACCCGGGACAGCCAGTTTGATAAGTCCTGAGGTTCGGCAAAACGCATCATCGATGGAAAAGGGAGGTCTCGGTGAATGACATGATAAGCAGGAATTCCTCTCTTAACTATCAAAAAGAGAATTAATTGTTTATTTAATGTAATTATCTTAATTGAATTACATTTTATTTCAGTCTGTGGTATTTACTATCTTGTCTTAAAGAAAGAATTTCTCGGTGGAAAAGCGCTCGATGTTTTTAACGGAATACATCGTTCTTTAATGTAGACCCATTGGGGTCACTAAATAAAATAAGGTTATTTTTATTACAAAAGCGCCTTCTTTTGAATTTAGTACGCAAAGCTGAAAACATATTTTTTTCTGTTTGAGATCCTATTTCTTTAACACATATGAAAGTCACAGTTCTCTCAAATTAAATCTAAGGCTTTTGTTTTAAGATATCTTTTTTTTCAATGCACACAAAAAACAAGTCTTTTCTTATAGAAGAGCTATGGCTGTTCTATAGTGAGATATAAATCTTACCGGATTTTGGACATGCAGAATGCGTTACTGGTCCTGGAAATTTGTCCAATATGTTTTATCTCTCTCTGGTTTAACGCAAGTTCCTATAACTATGTCTCTGTCATTTATCATGGGAGGTAATCGCAGAGGATGCAATCATCGCCTTTTCATGGTTGCTAAGTTGTTTACAATTCCTGCATGTAAACTTTATTGTCTTTCTTTGGCTAAAAGCTGATTATACTATATACCAAGAATCGAATATTTTTAACTTGACAAACGTGCCGCAGGCGGTCACGCCGAAATGTTATTCGATATTTGTGTTTGATATTTTTTCATGGCCGATTTGTGTAGACAGTTTGTTTACATTTTTTGTGATTTATTGACTATGACTTGAATATTGACTTTTATTAGTGATCACAGTGTATATATTAAATTTGTGCTTTTCAACAGATAATTTAAAGTAATATTGATATGGTTATCTGTAAGAAAAAACTTTATGAAAACCAAATAAATGACATTTTTAATTAGATGTGTGTAATTATAGAACTAAATCTTAATATTTTATATTAATAGGAAACAAAAACAAGTACCTAATACGTAGGGTGTTCAAAAAGTTTTGAGATATACGTACATTTATTTGATTTTTTAAATAATTTCCACCACATTGCATACACTTTTTATTCTAACCAACCAGTCACTAAAAACACGGTTTTCCTTTGAAATTTTAGCGCATATTTTATTCCAGGCCTCCAGTAGCGCGTCTTCAGTTTAAAACTTTTGTCCTTTCAGTTGGCTCTTGACAAAGGAAACAACCCAAAGTCACACGGCGCCAAGTTGGGGCTATAAGGCGGATGTTTCAAAAGTCTCAAGCCTGCATCTGTCAAAAATTGACTGATAAGTTCAGCTCGATGAGGTGGGGCATTGTCATGATGAAGGTACCAGCTAGCGAGTTGCGAGTTTCGGCGAATCACTCTTAACTTTTTATAAGTTTTGAAAGACATACTGTAGTGTACCAGAGAGCATTTACGGTCTTCTGTTCTCGGAGCACACCACGTTTAATTATTCCTTTTGAACCAAAGAAAACAACTATAATTATTTCTTTTACAGATCTTGATTTGCGAACTTCGGTCGGAGTTTCTTCACCTTCGAGAACCCATATCTTATTCTGTTGTTTAGTTGGGACGTCGTAATAATAAAGATAAGTTTCATCTCCCGTGACGATTGACACTATGTCTTTAGATTTACCTTCCTGGAATTTGGACATCATTTTTTACACCAATTCACTCTTTGTGTCTGCTGCTCGGGAGTTAACTTGTGTGGAACCCAAAGAGTACAAATTTTTCTAAAACTCAACTGCTCATGTATGATCGTGTAAAAAGTTGCTAAACTAATGTTCAATGTCTCTTCTAACTGTCGATAGGTAATTTGTCGGTTTGTTTCTATAGCCTTTTGGACTGCAGATATGTTTTCTGGGGTAACTACTTCACACGGTCGACCTTAGCGTGAGGCGTCTTCAAGCAAAAACGAGCCCCGCTGAAATTGTTTGTACCATCTGTATATGGTCGCACGAGATGGACAGTCATCACCAAGTATAGCCTTCATTTTTTCTTAACACTGTTCTTGAGATAACCCACGTGAAAAGTTGTATTTCAAAATTGCTCGGCACTCGATAGTCGTCCACGACGCTATTGCGCTAAAATCGTTGGACACGAACTGACGCAAAACTAATAGTTTACTAATAACTATGTAGGACTACGACATGTCATGACATGTACAAACAAAAAACATCAATGTTACTTTCCTGCACCGTTTAGTTACAAAGTATCTCGAAACTTACTGAACACCCTACGTATTAAGGGCAAATATGGCACAGCTATATAATTTAAATTTGGCGGGCAAACGATAAAGTCGACTCACGCGCCATCTGCGTTTACCTTCCTTGAAGACAGACAAGGAAGACCTAGCAGCTATCTCTCTCTCGGATAATTTATTTACATTTAGTTGCTCGTCTCATTCTTGTCTCTGATGCAGAACGATATATTTATCCAGTTCTGCATTAAGGAGTCTTAACTGTTTTAGCATGTTTTTATGTCTTACAATATTCAAACAAATAAACACTTTGTAGCTAAAGTGTTTATTCCACGAGCCAACTTTTAATACGTTTTGGTGCCACGCTATGGTGCTCACAACTCCAGTTGAGCGTGAATATTGCAAACTAAAATATATTGTTAATTAATTTTGGATTTATCGCACTTCACTTCGGTATACAAATACCAGCCGAGCATTCTCTGGATCCGTGCCAGGAGGTCGTAGAGTTACACACATATTTTGTTCCAGGATTTGATTACAAAGCTCTGGCACATTAAAAATATCGCCGGAGACATTTTGTGCCTTTGTCTCAAATTTTGGTGTTCGTGTTTTGAAATTTATTGGATTTTGGTTGTTAATACATTATTTAATTTGCGTGTTAGCGGACAACATTTTTAGGACTTGTCAAAATTAGGGATTTATTTATATCTAGTTTTAAACTAAGAAATATCAATACAAATAAGTTTATTTATATAATTTTATTAACGATACCTATACCAAAAATGTACCCAGCAAACACTATTTGCCGGCAATGTACATTTTTCATATTGGCATTGATGGTAAAGCATTGGCAATTGGTGGCAATATTATGCCAACATCTAATACGCATTAAAAAGTTAACCCTAAATAAACACTCAATTGCCAATAAATTTTACATCCAGGCGAATTGCCGGCAAGCATATAAAAATGGCGGCATACCAATCCTGATTAAATAAAGCATGCCTTTTTGTTGCAGGCAAATAAATATTGGATTTTTGAAGGCAAACCTTCAACGCATATTTATACTTTTCAAACCATATTATTAACATTGGTATTTAACTAACATTCGAGCAATTTTTTTGATCTGTTTTATTTATAATGGCGGCTAAACAACATTATTTTATGTTTTTTTACATAATTTAAAGGAAATGGCCTTTTCCTAACATTTTATTGATACAAATCATGCAAATAAAAATTAAGTCAAACAAAATGTTTATTATGTATTTTTGAGAGAATAAAAATAAAATGATGGTAAAATTAGCTAGGTTAATTTCGACGATTTCGACCGAAGGTGATAAATTCAAATTTTTCGCTTAGCCGAAATACAAGATTTGACAATTTGACAGATGAGGCATCCTTGCTTTTGTTTGGCCGCTTTGTGCAATTGTTTTTACGTGGTTTTCTAGCTTTTTAGTTTTTTTTAAAGAAAAGAGTTTTTAGTAGATATAATTAGGTGTATTCATTACCTAATTAGTGTGTGTTGTGTAATTAATTGGTGATGGCTAGTCAAGAAGGCGGATTATTCAAGTAGACTGTTAGGAGCTGTAAACATTTCGTTTAAAACCTTTTAAATTTGTAGTTACCTAAAAAAATTATATGAAATCAGTTGCCTTATTAAAAGTTTTAAAGACGTGTTGATAAAAAAAATTATATATATTTCATATTTTTTTTTTTTTTGACACTTAACCCCTTTAAAATATTTTTCCCTATGTTTTGGATCTGAAAATTGAGTGTAAGTGTCCCTTAAATACTTACTATTTTAAAGTGTTTTTTTATTTACTATCTTTTTTTTAATTTTATTACATACTTTTTTTTTTTTTTTTTTGGTTTATTGTTACGGTATAAAAATTTATATTATGTAATTTTTTTATTGATAAAGTTTTCCTGCCTTTTTTTCTCATATTTTTCGATTACAAAATTCTAAATATGTTATTTAACTTTTGGGACATTCAATTTATAAAACTTGCAATACTTATTTAATGATAAATGCCATTATCCCAAACGCATTTTTTTCCAATAACTTATTAATGATGGATGCCATCATCCTAAACGCATTTTTTCATCATAAATTATTAATGACGGATGCCATCACATTATCTGCAACACGTGGCCTAATACCGGCCAATTGCCCACTTTCGTGTCTTTTTGATACCTTTTTGCCAATGCCTTGCCATTAAAGAGTGTTGGCAATGCCAGTAAAATTAAATGTACAACGCCGGCAAAAAATGTTATATGGGTGATACCTTATCCTAAAGGTTTTAACTTATCTTTTTATTGCATTTGATTAATTAAAAAAAAGTTAAACTCTAAAAAGTGGCCAAGGCAGCGTCATTGTACTCGAGTTGTCATTTTCTATTTAAATTAGTAAAAATATACCGGTTATCACCAAAACCCTGTATACCTACGACAAATTTTATATGCTGATAAAACTCATAAATAAACACGGTATACTTAAACTTTGATATGTGATAAAGCAAAAGTTAATAACTTATGTTTTATCAAACAAATTACCATTATTACTAAAAAATATGGTACTTTTTAATAAATAACGTATGTCCTAAAAGTTTTGGCACACAATATTTATCGGTATTTTTTTAATGAAGAAATTTATTTAAACACTAACTAGTTATCATAAATTACAACTCAATACTTAACTAAACTATACTATCGAATTATGTGGAGTGGCCCATTCTGCTCTACCAGACGCAAATTTCTTCGAATGTCTCTCATGAGGTCCTGGACGGAATTCAGTTCAATTTCTCGTAAATTTCAAGCCGTCTTAATTGTTCCTCATCTTGTGCTTCCCAGCCTCCATGATAAACCTTTCTAGACAGTACAGCCCAAAAATCCTCTATTGGGCGAGCCTGCGGCAAGTTTGGAGGATTATCGTTTTGGGAACAAAGGTATGTGTTGTTGTCGAAGCCAGTTTTGGGTATCTCTTGAGTAATGGCATGATGCTAGGTCTGGCCAAAACATGATATCGTCATTAGCATGATGTTCGCGGACAAACTGAAGCAATTTGGAAAGGCAGTTATCAATATAGCTCTGACTATTCAAAGCTTCACCCCTCACTCTTCCCACAAAGGTCGGGATACACCCCTGTTGGAAATTGCGCACCAGACAAGGATTTTATCTGCAAATTTCGCTTTATTTTTGTATCTAACATTGTCAGGGCATTCCTCTACGTTGTTCGTATAAAATCCATCGTTTCCTTTCATTTCAGAATTACTCAAAGTGAAATACTTTTCGTCATTTAAAATAATGATTTTTTCATTGGCAAAATATACCCGCCTCAGTTGACGACAACATCTTGGTATACGAAGAAGCTGCGCTTGAGAGTATTTGGGGCACTTACGTCTCTTTCGATATTTAAGACCATTCCTTCTCAATTCCAACGATATCGTACTCTTAGAAGATCTGTATTGCCTAGCAAGTCTCCTCGTTGACATTCCAATCTGGTTTTTGCTCTTCTCACCAATCTCTCTGACCTCTGTGCGGTAAATGCACGTGGTCTTCCACTTTGGGAGATTCAGACATGGTATTCCCTGCTCGCACTCCGCTATTGTTCTATAAATGGTTCTGCGTGAAATGTTTTCATTCTGGAATATTCGACAGATTTCAGCTTTGGGTATCCTCCCAACTAACTTGTAGATACTTTTTCTTATTTCTAATTTATACGACATCTTAAAGCGAAATTTTGAAAATAAATAAATCTCAACTGACAGTAAATAAAGTAAATAAACTTTTGTTTTCAAAGGCAACTTGATATTATTTTGTTTTTGTTAAAATTAAAGACAATGAGTTTTGTGCCAAAACTTTTAGGACATACGTTATTATAATGTACTACAATTATAAAATGCAATTATTATTGACAGCGCCCAATAATAATTATAGCTGTATAATATATTTATTGCCCCAATTTAAAAATAACTTATAATACTTAATTTTGAAGGTATTATAACCTTTACAATGTGTAATATAAGAATTCTGGGATTAGTTCAAAATAAAATCTAGTCTAAAATTAATGAATCTAGTTCTTTTGGGTTTTATAAAAACAGGGTTTTCTTATTTGTTTTAAGAAAATGTGTTTTATGAAAGTTTAAAATTTAATAAAGGAAATAAAATGCTATCACAATTTCTTTTTGTATTTCTCATTGGGTAAGTAATTTTAATTTATTAGATGGTGTTTCATTTAATATAAAGTGACCACACGTCTCCATATTGGCAAGAGAGTTCCGCGTCCCGCCGATTTGAGAAAATGTCCCGATTTAAAAAAAAGTCCCGACTTGCGGTGGGACCGCGTGCATAGAGGATTTTTTTATTGCGGAGGTAGAGACTTTTTTTTTTGAAGGATAAAAGAGTAAAATAATTTCCTAATGAAACATTTTAAAGGTAAGGACCTTTTTTTGCTTCACAAAACAATATAGGGAAGAAACAAAATTTTGTTTCTTTTTTGATTTGTCCCGATTTCTTCCACGATTGAATATACAGGCTGTCCGGGAAAATGTGGGAAATCTCTCGCACACGTATGGAACAGATGAAAATAACATGACAAGTTCCTATAAAATTTTTCCGTTTAAGCCCCTCCTGCGGAGATATGATCCCCTAAAGGGGGCAGCTAGAAATCGATTTTTCGTGAATAACTTTTAAAGCGCTCTGTATAATTTGATAATATTTTAGTACGATGCATACTAGTAAAGGCCTCTTAAAATAGTGCCTTTGAAACTTATGTCGCTTCTTTAGTTTGCCAGGGACGGACTAGTTTTCGCACATTATTGATAATATTTTTTTACGCCCTGTATGGTGAAGACACAAAAAAATGGTGATATAATATACATGGTGTTCCATTTAAAGAAAGGACAACAACACAAATCAAAAACTCGGTGTTAAATTGTTTTTCTGTTGCTGCAAGTTAATTAGCGAAAAAAAACTACAACCTTATTAATTTAACAGACACCCTGCATTTTCTTTGTGTAATTAATTTTAAACTAAAATGTGTAATATCCAAAACATGAGCATTGTTGTAACTATTTTCTTTTTGAAAATGCTTTGAACCTAAAAAAATGCTTTTCTTTAATCTTATAACAAACACTTTTTTAGTGTATCTGTCAAAGCCGATACTTTTCCAGATGATTTTCTTTTTGGTGTCGCGACATCTGCATATCAAGTGGAAGGTGCTTGGAATGAAAGTGGAAAAGGTATATCCATGTGGGACTGGTACACCCATACTTTTCCATACCGAATTGCAGACGGTAGTAATGGAGATATAGCGTGTGATTCATACCACCGATATGAAGAAGATATAGCAACGGTGGTAGACTTGGGACTTCAGTTTTACAGAATGTCCTTATCCTGGCCAAGAATTTTGCCCACCGGGTATATAAATGAAATAAACTGGGAAGGTGTAGACTACTACTTGCGTGTATTAAAGGTAGAAAAAAATATACAGGGCTTTCTAACTCTGGTATTTGTATACATATAAAAACGTCCTGAAACATGACAAATTTAATTTTTTAAAAACTACTTTCGTGGACTTCATTTTTAACTGAATTACGACGTTTCGGATAGTAACTACCTCTATCCGTTTTTAAGTGATAACTCAAATTACTCTTATGAAACTAGGACTAATATCATATACTAGGCATTGTTTACCGGAAATTGACCGATTTTTTAGGATTCAGCAACGGCTGCCAGATATTTGGAATGTCGTTACTAGGCTTGCTTTACACATTTCTTGTTGTTTAAAATCACAATAGCTTCTTAGGATTTCCTTCTTTCCAGTAATCCTCTTTATGAATACTTTTGGCTTCCAACCACTGTATGTGATGATGTTTTGACCACGCATGGTTGGCTACTCGCGATCTCAAAGCTTCACCTCGTTCTGTATGTTTTTTATGTTCTTTTATTTTAATTTCTAGTAGTGCTCTATTTGTTTCCCCAACGTATTGTTACAGACTTTCAAAAATGTTTAGTTTATAGAATTTTAGAGATTTAGGATCATTTAATTTAGTTTGTTAATTCATTTAAATAATTTACCTTAATTTTTCCAAGTTCTTTCATCACTTTCGAAGGTTTCCGAAAACGCCCGAATTATCCATTAAGAACTTTTATGCCGTCCTGTACTATGGAATTTTCACGATATTTCTCGAAGATTCTAGATCATTCTTTACTCTTCCACCGTACTATAAAAGGGCGACGGGAAACCTCCGATCAGTTAGTATAGATTCGACTTTTGTGGTGTAAACTTCGAGACATTGACAAAAGAAGATTTTGTCGTTGTTTTAACCATAGTTACGTTCCATTGTTAATAAAGGTATAAAATCGAAGACACGTGTTTTTATACGAGGTGTTTTGGAACAGTATACTTCACCACATTCACAGAGAATCTGGTAGATACAGTTGTTAATTGATGTGTTGTTGTTAGGTCTCGTCTTTGTATATGTTGGGGAAACAAAAGACCACTAGAAATTAGAATAAAAATCTTTAAAACACCAACGAAACAAGATTAAACGTCGAGATCGGAATTGGCTGGACATGCGTGGACAAAATATTACCACATACAGTGGTCGGACGCCAAGGAGTGTAAGAAAGTCATTTTCACACAAGTACTGTACACCATTTTTTCTACGACCACAAACTATTTTCTAAAAACCAAATTTTAATGATATTCCAATTAATAGCCTGATAATTCCAAATTTAGTTCAAATAATAATATGCAGAGCCGTACAAAAGGGAAAGCAATTGCCCCCCGAAGGACCAAAGAGACCTCGTTAAGATGGTTTGCTGGAAGTGGCGCCCAAGCTGTTTGTTTGCTTATCTCTGGACCCCTTTTTTTTCTTGTTGTCGCTTTTGTGCCTCCCCCTCCCCAAATTAATTTCTGCGTACAGTCCTGACAATATGACAGCCATGACAGCTGTTTTTTTCTTTTGGTTGGCGCAAGGCATGTATACAATCTTTTAGAATGACAACATATATACCACACTAGTGTTGTAAAGATCTTTGCAACAGTAGTGTGATATAAGAAATTTTCTATGCATGAAAACAGTGTGCTTTTTCTATTTTCACAAGTGGTCGTACGAAAAGATAAAAATTGATGTATTTCAAGATTTTTTTTATAGGTTTATAAATGTACAAATAACAAATACTGAAATTTTACGTGGTGCTTCGGTTAGAGTTAAATTATTAACAGAAGTGTTGTGAAGGTTATTTAAAATCATTATTGACTCCGACTCTATGACTGTTATGTGTCGGTGGCATATTTATTTTACAGCGTTGAAAACGTGACAATTTTTAACCACCCTATAGCCAGTATGTGGTAAAAGTAAATAAGTGAGAAACGTAGTTATTTCCACACTTCATTAGATTAGTAGACTCAAAATATCTATGCTGCGTAAAAAGAACCGTTTAGCATTTCATACCCTTTTTTTTGTGATTTGATTATTGTGTCTAGCTCACACCCCTTATAAAAAAACTAAAATACCCAATTCGTATCTATGTCTGTAAAATAATACGTCAAATCGTGCATGGATAATTTACTAGTAACTTTATTATTTTTACTAGGCACTACTACTGTTGGTAACATTGTCATTTGTCACTTCAAATAACACAATCTTTTGCCAATATATTCTTTAATATGACCGTCTTGTTTCTATTTCTATTTTTATTTTTTTCTTGGTTTTGGTCCCTTCAGGTCCAATCCACCACTCTCCCCCTTCCGGACTATGCTTTCCAGGGCTTCGTCGGCGGAAAATCTAGATAATCGGGCTCGTAGCTCCCAGAAATTCCAAAAGAGAACAAATAATTCAACAATCGATGCAATGCATAAATTGTCGGCTGTCAAACCAAGATCTGCTACTGGTGTTAAGTATAACCTTCACTTTCACTACTGACAGTTCCCATGGCACGCCCATCTATTTCCCGCCATTTGAGAAATACCTCGTGTTCACCACCAAACAGGATACCATCAGCTTATAGGAATCTTAGCTCACAGCGCTTAGATCCAGAAGAAAGATGCCGTCAATTTAGCGTGAATCTTTCCTTGATCCCCGAAGATAAAAAAACGTTTGTACGACTCCTCTAACCACCACTCCGGGAAGAACTTTGTAGTCCTCTACGCACGTCCGCACTGTTCGGAGGTCAAACAAAGAGTCGACCGTCTTGTTTATTCGGTTATCATTAGCCTGTTGCATCACTCGAACGATGTTACCAACAGAAGTAAGTGACTGTTTCCAATATCGCGAAATAAAAGTCACTATTACTAATTGACAATACATAAACTGCCATTTTTGGAGAACAGTAGTTATTCTATTTTTTTATAAGGGCTTACCAAGGGACTAAAACATTTTGTCTCTAAAATAAATACCAAGCGGTTATAAAATGGTTGAAATTTCCGACGCTGTCAAAGACCGCTTGATAATTCCATTGATTAACCTGTGGCAGGAGAAACGAACCACTATTTTGTTACAGTTCGGCACGTGTTAGCCATAAAATATATTTGTTGGTAATAATGTTTCGCTGCAAGGTCAGACGTGTGGTCCATATACGGGTTGTCACATTTTAAGGCTATAGAAATAAAAATAAGTAAAATATCTGAGAAAAATTTCTAGAAAATAATGAAACCAACTCAGATGTTATTCTTGGGTTATTACCTGCATTATATTCGAACTATCTTTTCACCCTCGGAATAAAAATCAGTGGCGTAGCTAGGCTTGGGCAAAGTGGCGGCCGCCCACGGTCTTGCATATAAAAGCGCCTCGCGTGATCTCTTTAAATATGATGCCACCACACCTAAACCTATGTTTCTTTTTAAATTAAATGAAAACTTGGATTTTGGCAACGAATGAAAAAGAGATTTGCTGATGCGACTTCGTCCACGTTTATATGAGACTGCGAAAAATCCCCAGAGAAAACTGTGACATATACACTGAAGATATTAAAAGTCTCCCCTCTATCTTTTGAATGGGAAGTTGATAGTGTCCCCTGTGTGACCAAAATCATTTTTATGCCAAAAAGTAGTTTAAGTGACAGCCTTATACCCAAATTTTACCAGATCTCGATATCTTGTCCCATTCCAAAGATAAAGGGGGGACTTTTATTATCTTTACTGTACATACTGTTCCGAAAGCGATTTCTCAAAAATAAATAAAATAAAACAAAGCAATAAATCAAAGCTAAAACATATATTTCTCCAATAATTATTTTATTAATAACCAATTTATTTTATGTTTTAAACAAATTCAATTTTATGCATTTAATTTTTTTATTAATAAAATCTATGGATTTCAAAATACCTAGTATAAGTTTTTTACCGGAATTTAATAAATATTAAGATATAAAATAAAGTATGCAGAAAAACAAATAAAATAAAGCATATATTACATGATATTATATTCATTATACAGGGCGCAATTAAGTTTATGTCTTTAAATACAGAATATGATTTTTAAGCTTATTTAAAAAAGTTCATCTAAATATTTGTACTTAACCTCTCTACTTTGAGGATATATAGTATTAAAATTTTAGGAAAAAAATCGTTTTCTTTATGACTTTAATACTGTTCTTGGCGTTTAAAAACAAGGTAAAAGATTCTAGATGCGAATTCTTGCATTACACTTAAACATTTTTTACAAGAGGATTTTCGAAACACTACAAGGACATCTAATAATTACCACGTTAAAGCTGTACAGTGTGTCCAAAAACTCTCGCTTAAATATCCTTGCGTCCAGTTTTGTACAAAATTCTCTTAGATATTTGAACGTTTCCGAACTTTTTGGACACACTGTATGATCATGCAAATAGATACTTTCTAATTTTTAAACGGAAACTATACGTCTAACTAAATAAAGACATCAAATTTGAATTAAATTATTTTTTTTATATTTTTTTTATAAACTTTATGTTTAAAAGAAAATTTTGCCTTAACCAAACCAAATCAAGAGGTGGAAAAAACACATTAATCTGACACCAATATTTCCGCTATTAACTTGTAAAATGCCAAAAATTGTACTTTAACATCAATATTATTAAGTACAAGTAGAGTATTAGGTAGCATTGTGTTAAAATAAATAAAATAATAATTTTTTTAAATATTTTCCTTACTCTCGTAGAAAAAATAGCGTTCCTAACACGTGCCGAAAGTGCCTTTTCCGCACTTAACTGCTTAACCAAACTCCGCTACGCGTTGTTCGGTCACCTTCAGTCGCGTGCGGAAAAGTATCACTTTAACCACTAGTTAGAAAATATACTAGCTTTGTTCGCGGGTTCGATTCTGAACCGGTTCTGGGACTATTTGCATGCGCAGTGAAAAAGCAGCGTTCGCGGTTAGTAAAATCCTGAATTTTTAGTAACAGTTCTCTGTTCGCGGGTGACAATGGAATCAGTTCGTTACCGGTTCGTAACCTGATTAGCAGTCCTGGGATTTTTGTTGGAACTAAAAGTTCAGTTCGGAATTTCATGCGCATTGTCGACATGGTCAGCTGTTTTCTGTTTTTGTGGTACAGAAATAAACCGTTGTATTACAGTTTATTTGTTTCTGCCACTTTTATGCGGGTTAATATAATGTTGTGTATGAATATTTTTTTATATTTTTGTGATTCTAAGCGTATATAAACAAAGGATTTTTAATTGTATTCCGTATGAATGTATGTATGCAATAAAATAAATAAAGATTTAATTAAAAAAATATAGACAATATTACAAGATTTTACCATTTCTTGTTGTTTGAATTTTATCTTTAGTTAAATACACATATTAATGTTAAAAACGAGAGGAGGCAGGGAATCCCTCGTCTTCCGCCGAGAGACATCGACTGGCTTTCGACAGTATAACAATTTACCTTTTTGTTTGAATTTATTTTTTTTGTATAGTATCCAATTTAACCATGAAAAATCCTAACCAAAAGGCTAGGTTAGAATACATCCTCAGCTGAATATATAATCGTTCGCGCACATTCTTTCCGCGGTCTTCGAGTAGTTCGGTTCATGTTTACGTAGAGGTCTACAAAGACCTTGGACGGTGGTGCCCTCTACTGGAAGCGTTAGGAAGTGACAGTGAAGGTTATGCACGACACCAGTAGCAGCCGCTGGCTTGATAGTCGCAATTTATGCATGTTCAGAAGTTCATCGCTGTTGTTGATGTTTACAAGTGTTTCTTATTCATATGCTAGGAACTTTTGGGAGCTACAAAGCTCGACTATCCAGAGGTTCCAACGACAAAGTCCTGGAAAACTTATAAGCGACATCGCTTATATGATCGGAAGGGAGAGAGCTGGCAATTGACTTGCATCAACGCCAAAAACAAAGCAGTATCCAGTAATCGTTCGCGGTAAATAAAAATTCCGAACTAATAAATAACTAGACATGCGCTTTAAAACAATACTAAACCAGTTCGGTTCTGGATCAGAATCGGTTCATTACTAGACCCGCGAACAAAGCTACTATTTCCATAGAGTTTGTCATCCATGCACTGTATTAATTTATTAGTTTACTTCTTTTAGAAATTAAACGAATCAGGAATAGAACCTCTCGTTACTCTTTACCACTGGGACCTTCCTCAAAACTTTAACGAAATGGGAGGATGGACGAACGAACTTCTTGTAGATCTTTTCGCAGACTACGCCAGGTTGTGCTACAGATTGTTTGGCGACTACGTTAAATACTGGGTAACTTTAAACGAACCTCAAACTACATGTTTGAATGGCTACGGTTCTGGTGCACATGCTCCTGGACTAAATTTGACTGGAACAGCAGATTATCTTTGCACTTATGTTCACCTTAAGGCTCACGCTAAGGCGTACCATATCTATCACGATGAGTTCTATAAAAAACAAAGAGGTATCTGTCATTAAATCCTTTTTTTGCTTTTCTTTAAATACTTTAAATGTAATAATTATTTTGCCGGTATAGTGTACGTGGGGGTGGGGTACAGGGTGGTGCTTTTTCTTTGACTTTTAAAACGTATGAACAACCCGTCTTTCTACAACCAATATATTATGGTTTGCTTCTTTGCTTTTACTCAACTTAAATTTGACTTTAAAGTTGTTTAATATTTTAGTAGTTATTTTTTTTTGTAAACAAAATGTATTCTTTATTTTCAAATATGCTTTCACATGCTTATTATTCATAAATTGTAGGAAAAGTAAGTATAGTTTTGGTAAGCTGGTGGTTTCAACCAAACAACAGTTCAAACGAAGCTGACATAGCTCAAGTAGAAAAATCGCAGCAATTTGCAGTAAGTTTTGATAGAAATTTAAATATTTTGGGTTTTAATACTTAACGAAAAACAAATATTCTTAACAAACAGTCAAAAAACATTCTACAAGATGATAGAGTAAAACTCCTTACTTGCAAAGCAAACTTTTGTATTTTAATGGACAATAAGCTACTACGTTTATATGCTATCGCGAATTCTTAGGGAATTTCTTTAGGGTTTGTTGTTTTTGCCTCTACCGTACTGATGAGAACAAAATAGTTCGAAACCGGTCTGCGTTGGTGATCTCAATAAGATCTGAAAGAAAAACCTTCACAAAGTTTCTGGGAATATACATTGATCACAAAATCACTTGGTCAGATTATATTGACTACATTTGTAAAAACTTAGTTCCGTTTGCTTTCTCTTTCACCAACTTTGTAACACTGTAAACCGAAACATCTTGATGCTTATGTGTAATTGCCTCTTTCGCTCCGTAATGGAATATGGACTTCTGTTTTGGGAAGGGAGCAGTGAAGCACATAGAGTGTTTGTACTGCAAAAAAGGTTATCCGTGTGATAGCGAAACTAAAACCTCTTGAGACCTGCAGGGACAGCTTTATTAACTTGAATATTCTTACTTTTCCAGGTCTCTATATTTTTGCACTGGTGCAAAATATTAGAACGTGCAAGCGTGACTTTATACATAGACACGAAGTGCATTCATACCCGACCCGAAATAAAAACCTCTTACAACAACCTTTTCGTCGGCTCACAGTGGGTCAAAACTCTTTTGAGTACATGGGTATAAAGTGCTATAATCACTTACCAAATTACTTAAGGGATATTAAATCAAACAGAATCTTTTCGCAAGAGTAAAAACGCTATTGGCTCAACGGGCATACTATTCTGTGGAGGAATACTTCTATGATCGGTTGGATAACTATAACTAACTAAATAAATTGATATAGTTTGGTCTTCTGTTTTTTTATCTTTGTAAGTTTTTAAGAACTGTTCTGATTGTCTTAAAATGTATGCTAATTGTTTGTCTAATTATTTTATTTTTATGTCCGAATTGTAAGTTTCTTTATGTTTTTGTATTTTTGAATAGTTAGGCTAGGTTTCTAAAATAATTAAGTTATTTGAAGTTTTTGACAAGTTGTTGTTGTAACTCAATTTGACTGATAATAAATATTTCATTTCATTTCATTCATTTCATTTCACTTCGGCTTGTATGGAAATTCGCATCGCCAGATTGGATGGTATCCGACCTATGCAGAACCTTGCTTTGCAAGTAGTTTTACTCTCTTATTTTGTAGAATATTTTAAGTTTTTCTAAAACATTTAGTATTTTTTATAATTTCATATTTATTTGTTTCTTTGTATTTATTTGGGCAGCAGGACCTAGGTCAATAGCCCATTGGCATAGTATATATGTATTGTATTGTGTCAATAAATGTCTTAATAAATAAATAAATATTTTATAATATGAATTTTAGATGGGTTTGTTAGCTCATCCAATATTTAATGGTAACTGGCCACAAATAGTAATTGATACAGTTGACAAGAGAAGCGAATTAGCTGGATACAAAAGATCTAGACTTCCTAAGTTTACAGAAGAAGAAATTGAGTATATTAAGGGTACAGCTGATTATTTTGGACTTAATTAGTAAGTGTAATATTTATTAATAACTATTAAAACTTTACAAATTACTATAGTCGGAGGCATATTCAGTAACAGCATACGCGCAAGACTTCCGAATGGCTTTCGGCGACGCGACGGCAGCGGGCGGTCTAGGGCTAGAACGTCTGCTGTTGAGTCATGGTTGGTTCTGGTTAGTTAAATCTTTTTTTTTTAATTTCTTAATAAAACGAAATAAAGAAAAAGATTTAACTAGCCAGAACTAGCCATGACCCTCCCATTTAACAGTTTTTATCCTTCTGCAGCGCCACGGCAAAAATCCGGAGAGAGCCGAAGAGCGGCTAGAAGTCTAGCGCGTCTGCTGTTACTGAATATGCGTCCTGGAGGTAGTAACGTCGAAAAAATAAGAAAAAACAAGAATTTTAGGTCGGCTGATTTTTTCATATGTTGTTCTCCCTCCTCTTTTGAGTAGATACTCGGCTGTCTGGCTGGCTGTAACGCTTGCAATGGCGCCCAGCTGTGACCTTGACTTTAGAGCTGTCACCTTGATATTTAGAGCTGTCACCTTGACATTTAGAGCTGTCACTGATATGTCAAAAAATGCAAACTTTGGTCATACAGCGTGTCCCAGGATAGGTGTTACAAGAAGACAAATAGACCAAAAATTTTAGAATTTTATAGCGAAATTTTGGAAAAACTGGTCGCATGGTCCAAAAATAATGAATATACAATTTTACTTGAATTGGTATTATACAGGGCGAGTTATAACTAAAAATATGAACTGATGACTGTCAATCATCTGACACCAGTTAGATAGCATTGAAAATGCCAAGTGTGATCTTGGCGAAACGTCTGCAAACTTCCGCAAGGAATACAAACGACCAACGGATATACTCCCGGAATGATCACTCTACATATATATATATATATATATATATATATATATATATATATATATATATATATATATATATATATATATATATATATACTACAGTGGTATTTTTCCGGTTTTCAATTACGACGTTTCGCCAACATCTCAGTTGGCATTATCAAGTGTTGCTTCCTTGACGGTTGCTGACCAAGTCAAGCAACCGTCAAGGAAGCGTTGCTAACTTCCTATACTACTAGATATGTAAAGACCAATGAAACGCGAAAACCATTAGTCGGGCAGAAGAAAATCAAGAGACCAAATTTATTCTTCTTTTAAGGGTGAAGTATGCCGCAGAGGTAAAATAGAAAACGACAGCAAATATACCACTTTGGTTGCCAAAGACTATAATAGTTTTTCTTATTTTCTAGTTATACCACATATAAAGCATATTATCTCTCAGATGTGACCGATAAAATTAATACTACTAGTTTTGCCACGGATACTGGTATGGGCATATCAATAGACCCAACATGGCCAAGGGGTACTTCAAGCTGGCTGTATGATGTTCCTTCAGGACTAAGAAGTCTCGATTAACTGGGTTGCTGATCAGTATGGCAACCCCGAAATCATTATAACTGAAAATGGATATTCTGATGATGGAAGTAGTTTAAACGATACCGACAGGATTCATTATCTAAATGTAAGTATAAAGCTGAAGATACATTGTTCTGAGGGATCGTGTCGTGTCGTATCATAATGCTGTATACTTTATCTAAAACTAAATTCGTTGCACGTCACTAACCTGCAAATTTGCCCTGTTGCCAAGTTGTCATGAGAACCTAAGTTTTGTTGAAAAGAACAAAGCATTTTTCGGTTATAGAATTTGTTGATTTTAGTTAAGGTCATAATTTTCATTACAAAAATAAAGAAAGAACACAAAAAGAAAGAAAAAAATTATTTTAAGAAATTCAGGTATTACAAATTAAATATAGAAACATGGATTTATCCACTAAAACACTGAATACCTATTAACTGGATTTCATTAAAAACTTACTTCTCTTACAGCTACAGGCAACAAAGGTCCATTATTTTCGTGTTCTTGCTCAAAATAGCCTTATAAAAAAGCAACAAGCTCCTTGCATCTACTGTTCAACTGCTTCGGCATTTTTATCTATGTTTGTTCTTAAAAGAACAGATTCAAATCACTACGGACACAAAATTTGAACTCTTGAAAACGTTCGAAACTGCTAATAATGATAAATACGTTGAAAAAACCAGAAAATTAGCCAAGGAATTAAGAAACTGATGAATAAACAAACAATGAAATAGATCAAATCAACGTCAAAAAGCACTGTCAAAGTGACAACATTGCATGATTAGGTATCAGAATAACCAACATGATAGGTTAAAATGCACCAATATGATAGATATTCATGTAATAATGTACTGTACCCATTATATATATAAATGGTGTCAGATGATTGACTGACTGAGTCACGCCGTGCCGTGCGAATTGGTCTGGCGCTACGCTTCGTGTCGTGTGACGCGAATCTGGGCCGGCCAGATTTTGGTCAGGCTGCGACAATGTGCGAATTTTAAAATGTGCCTTGAAAACTATTTTTACTATGATAATGTCCCAAAGTTAAGCAATTTTTATTGATTTTGTGTATGCAAATTTGTATTCTTCTCTGTCAGATCACGACACAAAACGTCACGACACGTCACAACAACATGTTGAAACTAATAATTATGCCTTTTGTAACTTATAGTCCCTGTGCCAATAATGAAATAAGCTTAATGATAAAAATACTTTAAAACCTTTTTGGGATTAGTTCCTTTTGACGAGTCTAATTTAACTAAGAACATTCATACCGCCATATATGAAAGCGGCGCTTTAACCCAACCTGTCAATATCAAATGTATCGGGTGTCGGACTGGGCGAACGCGTCACTTTTTTCTCGGACAAGTTTACCACAATGTTTTAAATGTAATTTTTAAACATTATGTTAAAAATCGTAAGGGTTACAGTCACGAAACCCGCCTACTCCGATACCCAAAACATGTGTGTGAGCCTTATGGTTTTATGACTATAACCCTTATAGTTTTTGGCACAATTTTTCAAAATTAAATATAATACATTGAGATAAACCTGTCAGAGAAAAAAAGTGATGCGTTTACCCAATCCGACAACCGAAACATTTGACATTGGCAGGATGGGTTAAAGCGTCCCTTCCAAATATGGCGGTATGAATATTTATTTATTTATTTATTTATTTATTTATTTATTTATTTATTTATTTATTCATATAAATACTCTACAGAAATAAACTTTCTAAATGGTATTCTTAAGGCAACAACAAATTATATAGCATAATCGTAAAATATTACATACATAAAGATATAGAGAGAAAAAAACAACAAAATAAATTATATACAAACAATATGACAAATAAATATGTATAAGAATATAAAAAATCTGATTGACTAGTTATTGTACTATAAGTGTTTTTATGACTGACACACTCACATTAAATATATCACACTCCGAGAAATATCGATTATAATTCCGCAGCATTACATCCACAAAAGCCCTCTGTCCATAATTGGTTCGATGCGTCATTTCGAAAAATAACTGCATCTGTCTAGTTTGTCTAGCAGGAACCAGAAAGAGTACCAGCTCTAATAGGGTTTTACAGTTACTTTTCCCAGTTATTAACTTATGCAGAAAGATAAGTAGTGCTTTCCTTCGCCTAGTCTCCAAACTCTGCATGCCGCACAGAAGACGTCTTGTGTCATAGGGTATATTTTGATAAGGAAATCGCATTTTGTATAAAACATATTTTGCAAACTTATTTTGAACCCTTTCAATCCTGTTGACATGGCATTGATAATGTGGATTCCATATGACTGAGCAGTATTCCAAAATACTACGGACCAGACTGTTGTAGAGTACCATAAGTGCTTTGGTGTCGTAAATGTGTCTGGTATTTCTTTTTACAAAACCGAGCATTCTAAAGCTATTACTAATAATATTGTCTATATGTGG